>JXTC01000769.1:51867-79878 GCA_002914845.1 Trema orientale
AAAAGAAATACTGATAAAAAAAAAAAATCTATTGGATTGAAAAACTATATATAAGACTCGTGTTAACAGTTTGAGACATTATTTGGTGTTGGTGTCGATAACATTACTCCATTCTTTATTATCTATTTACTAGTTTATATATTTTGTAACAGTCTTAATCCTATTTAATTATGTGAAAACAAGAGATTCAACGTCTGATAGTAACAGTGTTAACTACGCTCGACTGCAAGACACGTCTATTCATGTTACAAAATTGGAAATCAAAACAATAATTGAAAAAACAAAGTGATCGGCGTTATATGTTGTAAAAATATAATGAGGGTCTTAATTTTTTATCTTTTTTGAAATGAATGAGGGTCTTAATTTTTGAGTGTGTTTAGAGCATCTCCAATCACACGGCAAAATGCCGTTTTTGCTAGAAATGGAGTAGGCTGGGCTCTCCAACCCAGCTGCAAATTCTGCAGCAAAATGCGGGTGAGCTACAGTACCGCGCTATTAATAGCGCGGCACTGTAGCAGAACGCCATTTTGCCTTTTTTTTTTTTGCCTTTTATGTTTTCTTTTTGTCCAACTTCCAAAAATGCCCCTTTTTAAACGTTTAATTCCACATATATCCTTGGTTAAAGTTGTTGCATTTAAAATATGTTAATTATTGTAAATGATTTTATATTAATTATTAAGTTAATTTAAATGACGATTAATTAATTTAATAGTTTTAATTTGATTATAAAAAATATTTCATATTTAGAAATAGTTAATATGATTTATATAAGTATATTGGTGAAGTAATTGTTTAAATAAAATATTTATAGAGAGATAAGGGGTAAAAAAGAGATTTAGGTAAAAGATAAAAAGAATATTATTTTTTGTTGTAGAGAATATTCTTTTTTGGTAGAGAATATCATTTTTGGTGTAGTATTTGGAGTAATGGGTTGGAGATGGAAAAAAAATATAGAGTAAAATTACTGCATTTTAAAGTTTTAGTTGCTGCAAAATAGAGTTTCTGGTTGGAGATGGCCTTAGAGAGGGGGAAAATGAAAGACAGGGTGGGAAAGAAAAGGGAAAAAAAAATTATCATCATTTAATTGTTTGTGGGGCATCTTAAAAAACGACAAGTGAGAAAGCAAAAATGCAAGAGCAAGAAGAGCCATGCTATGCTCTCTTATACAAATCCCCATACCTTTTGTTATTTTCTACCATCAAAAGAACCAAAACTCACACACTCTCTCTCTTACATATTTAGGCATTATAGTATCACAACCATCATCATAATGACAATTATTTTAAAGGGAAATGAGCAAAAGCCCCGTAGAAAGTTAATAGAGGTGGGACATGACCATAAGTGACCCCTAATGATGTGTTTGGAAGATGAGAATAAAGAAATACAAAATATGCAATGGAATTTTTTTTTCCTATTTTTGTAGGAGGCCAGGGGGGGAGAGAAGGGAACCTTTTTAGGAAGAGGGTCTTTTTGTTATTCCACTTTTAATAAAATATAAAATTCTTCACACAATACATAGAAGCCAATAAAATTTTCTTTATTTTAGTCTGGCTAATACATAGATTTAATAGCTTCTAATTTTGATGCTGGAATTCTCTTTTCTCTTGTTTGTTTGTTATTTTTTTCCCTCTTAGGTTGAAACAAAAAAAAAAAAAAAAAAATTCTGGTGGTGTCTTCGCCCCTATTGAAAGGTGGAACACTAATAGTCACCATAATTTTTTTTACTAGTGAATATAATTTTTAAGGCCAGGTTCTTGCGTTGGGTGAAACTTGAATCCACAATTTTTTTACTAGTCAAATATCAATGTAAAGATGGGATTCTTGTGATGGGCGAAACAAACTCGGAACAATTGAATAGACAGAAACAAAGACTATGCCACAATCGAATCATCCAAGTAAAATTTTGGAATTTCACTGTTGCATAACATTTCGTATGAAGTGACTGTAGTGACACTCAATACATCAAAACACAACACTGGTAATCATCCAATACTTGAACGAACAATTTCATCAAATATGCAATCATGAAAAATGGAACATGAAATCCATAAAAGGATAATGGTATAAATATTTTTAATCATAATTAATCAATTAGTAGTTAATTTGGCCTGAAAATATGTGTGTATTTATTTATTTTGTTTTCTTTTTTTTTTTTTTTTGCCTCGTATAGTCATACTCGAGAGACATTGACTCACCCAAAAAGACACACGATGGAATCAGTCAATGAAACCAAACTCCAGGAGCGTGTAGACCACAGTCCAATCAGAACAGTCCTGGCCCTGCCAGCCAGGCCCCACAAATCCCATCAAGATTTTAAGTGGAGCGTTTAATGCACGTGTTGAATAAGCAAGTGGGGTCAACAGCTCTGTTTTTGGCTTAGGGAAAGAAAGAGGAGAGAGAGAGAGAGTCATAGAGTTATAGAGTGTGTCAGATGTTAGGGGCAAGAGAACGTGCAGTATTTGAAGCGTAGATCTGGATCCACTCAAAACCATCCCATACACACACTCACGCTCTCTCTCTCTCCTCCTCTACTCTTCTTCTCTCTCACTGCCACTCTTCTTACAAGTCTTTGTTTTTATAAATATTCAAAGGAGAGAGAAAGTGTCGAGAGAGAGATAGAGGTTAGTAGTACTACTAAGTAGTAGCTGAGGTTCTCGGCTTCACTACCCACTTAAGCTCAAAACCCAAAAAAGGCCCAGAAAGCAGCAGTGAAAGCATTTGATGGGTTCTTCTTCAGCTTAGCTATACTGATATATATAACAGTCTATAGAGAAAAAAGAAGGCGGTGGTTTAACTTTTGTAGTAAACTTTGATTGACTGCAATTATAGTGTTTGAAGTTTGAGCTTATAGATAAAGAGAGAGAAAATCATAGGGGGAAAGACACCATCTTTCATGGGTAAGCCGTACTTTCATGCCCAGTTCTGGTTTTCAAGTTTAGATTTGGCAAAGTAAGAGAGACCAAACTAAAGAGTTTGATATGCTATGTCATGACTTATATCTCAACCACCATGGTTTTTCTTTTATTGGGTTTCTTTTTCCTTTTAGCAAAGGCAACTCTTATAAGCATCGTTCTCTCCACATAGTCTCCTTTTAATCAACCACACGAGAATACTACTTTTTATAAAAACCCCATCTTTCTCTCCCTCTTTTTTCTCTCTCTCTCTCTCTCTCTCTCTCTCTCAAAACTTTCTTTTTCTTTTCTCTTTACCTTTCTTTCTTGGGTTTTGCAGGAATAAGAGAAAGAGAAAGACACTACTACTACAACTACAACTACTGTCTCTCCACTCATCACAAGTTGGTAGGTAAAAGTTCTTGGTGTGTGGTTGAGAAGGAAATTTAACTTCTTCTAAGAGCAAAAGAAGGAACAAGAACAAGAGGCATAAACGAGGTTTTGTGAGGGGTTGGTGGTTGTGGAGTAGTACTAAAACGTTTTCAAGACACCAACCCTTTTTTTCATTTTTTTTTTATTTTTTTGCCTTCTTCTTTTGGAGGCTCCCTAGCCATGGATTCATATGAAGCTACAAGAGTTGTTTTCTCAAGGATTCAAAACTTTGACCCTGAAAACGCCTCCAAAATCATGGGCTTGCTTCTAATCCAAGACCACGGTGAGAAAGAGATGATTAGATTAGCATTTGGTCCTGAAGCTTTGGTTCACTCGGTGATTCTAAAAGCCCGGAAGGACTTAGGTTTGCCTTCGAACTCTCCGTCTACGCCGTCTACTCCGTCGTCGCCTTCTCCCTTCCTTTCGAGCAATCCAATCACTATTTCACGGCAGAACTCTACCTCCTCTGCTTCGAGACTTTCGGTTAACGGAGCCGTTAACTTACCCCTTTCTCTCACTATCCCAAACCCGGCTTCTTCTTCTAGCTCAGCTTCTTGGGCTGCTTTCTCTGAGCTTCAAAGCCCAGATGACTTGATCAGTCCAAACACTTTGCCAATTGGGTCAACTTCTTCTTCTTCGTTGAGCTCTTCTTCTCTGCCCTTTTATGGAAATGGAGGGACTGATATCATGGATGAGTTTCAGCTCCAAGACCAGCTTTCCTTCCTAAACGACGGGTCACCGACTCTTGGGCCGAAAAACCCAGATTTGTTTTACCCTCCAAACGACTTGTCGTCGAGTCCAACCGGTGACCAAGCGGTTTGGGCCAACTGGGGTGGCTTGGTTCACCGCCGGAGCTGTTCTGTAAGCGATGTGTGCTTGAACTCAGAGGATCCCAACTCGGGCTTTGGATGGAAGCCTTGTCTTTACTATGCTAGGGGGTACTGTAAGAACGGGACTAGCTGCAGGTTCATGCATGGTGGGCTAGGAGACCCGGCGGCTGCAGCCGCTGCCTCCTTGGTGGGCTCGGACGGTGCACCGGTGGTTGGCTCTCCTAGCAAGCTTGAGATGATGGACACGTGTCATGAGCTTCTCAGATCTAAGTCTGCTCAGCAGCAAAGACTGGCTGCAGCTTCTCAGCTCATGGCCTCAGCTAACTCCTTCCCTTACTCCCCAAAGTGCATGAATTTCCTACTTCAGCAACAACAAAATGAAACCCAAAGGTACTGTATATGTGTGTGAATGTGTGTATTATATGTCTATGTTATATGAGATTTAGAATCTTTTTCTGTTTACTTAATATGAGTACATGTTTCGTTATGATTATAGGGCTGCAGCAGCCTTGATGATGGGAGAGGATTTGCACAAGTTTGGTCGATCCAGGCTAGAAAGAAATGATTTTTCAATGAATGGAGTGAACCCGGCTTCTAGACAGATCTACTTGACTTTCCCAGCTGACAGTACTTTCAGAGAAGAAGATGTTTCAAACTATTTCAGGTCTCTTTTACAGGCTTAGTGTGTTTTGGTTGTTTTTTCCTTCATGGATAAAATATTGTTTTCCGACTCTTTTTTGGTTTTTGTTTCTTGAACTTGAAAGCATTTATGGACCAGTTCAAGATGTGAGAATTCCATACCAACAGAAGAGAATGTTTGGGTTTGTTACTTTTGTTTACCCGGAGACAGTGAAGCTCATTTTAGCCAAGGGGAACCCTCATTTTGTCTGTGATGCTAGGGTGCTTGTTAAGCCTTACAAGGAGAAAGGCAAAGTCCAGGACAAGTACAGGCACACGCTCTTGCTTATTTCTTGCTCCACAATATTCTGGTTGTGTATGTCATTACCTTAGTGGACTTGTTCTTATAACTTTTATGTTGTTCTTTCTTTTCCAGGAAGCAACAGCAGCCACAGGTGGAAAGAGGCGATTTTTCGCCGTGTGGTACTCCTACTGGTCTGGATTCTAGAGACCCATATGATCTCCAACTTGGTAAGCAAAACCAGAAAAGAAGTTATCTTGCAGTTGTGGTCATAATTTATGATACTTTTTTTATATTTGACTTGTCGGTTTTGTATTTGCTTGACTGTAGGAGCTAGAATGTTTTATAATTCTCAAGACATGTTGTGGAGAAGGAAGTTGGAGGAGCAAGCTGAGTTGCAACAAGCTATTGAACTTCAAAGTCGAAGGTTAATGGGTTTGCAGCTTCTTGATGTCAAGAAGCACCACCACCGAGCACTTTCTACCGGTAGCCCGATTCAGTCCCCGACTCAGTCTCCCAACTTATTCAGTCAAAACCTCGTCTTGTCTTCAGTTCAGAACGCTTCAGAAGTCCCACATGGTATCTATAATCACAGTTAATTTATCATAAAGGTAATAACCTTCTTTCACTTTGTTTGTCAAAACTTACTTCGGACTGGTGCAGAAAATGGTTCTACTCCAACGACGAATTCGACAGCTCTAGACCTGCCGATCACTGGGGCTACTAATGGAAAAGAATCAACGGCGGCGAACGATGAAAATGCCAATGACAAGGAGAGCCCTCGCGATGAAGTTGGTGATTTGTTGGAAAGGTTAGCAACTTTTTCCATTATCAGATTAGTCAAATATGCCAACTTTTTTGGCATTGATTCGTAATTGGGTTTTCGAAATCGATTGCAGTTTGGAGCACAACCTTCCAGATAGTCCCTTTGCATCTCCCACCAAAGGAGCCGGAGATTACATGGCTGCCTTCTCCACAAGTATGGCCGCTGCCGCTGAGGTCAATGACTCAGATGCCTCAGCTACTGCCTCTAACCTGAACTTTTCTAGTACAATACTTCCAGCTGCTTCAGCATTGGACATGGGATCTTTCAAGTCTTTCAATTGTCAAATGCCAAGGTAAGTTTTTCTCTTCCCATTTTTCCCTACTTTGGATTCCCATTATCCAAAATCTGCTGCAAGATCATGGCTAGGAAGACATGTCACTATCTGATAATAACTCATTTGCTTGGTTGGTTTCCACACAGGTTCTCCTCTGGTCATGGAGCCATTGGGATGTATGCCGGTACCGCCGGTGGGCCAAAATGCCCAGTTGGAATTTAGCTTCGTAAGCTTAGGTAAAATCAAGTCATAAGATCAATTCTTTGATTTTTGTTGGCCCTTTTTCTGCTTTATTGCTTTTTGTTCTGATTTGAGCTTTGTTTTGTTTGGAAACTTGCAGGAAGATCGGTAAGAAATAACCAAAAACAAAACAAACAAAATCTGTAGAGAATCACTACCGCCACGGTGTGTGCCACGCCACCGCCATCATCATCAATACCATACTACTACTACTACTACTTACTACCCATACAAATTGCATACATGAAAGGCAATAAAGAGAAGTGGGTCATATCCACTCCTTTCTTTGTTGTTGTACTATTTTCATCATCATCATCATCATCATCATTATGATCTCCAATTTATGTTAGCTTGAAGTTGAACCACAGGTAAAAAGAAAAGGAAAAAGAGAAAAAAAGACACAGAAAAAGAATTTTACAGGGTCAAATTAATATCTTTAGCTTTGTAACATCTGTCACTGTAATTTTAATCCCTTCCCCAACATTGTTTCCCCTGAATGAAACAAAAAGAAAGAGACCCCAAATCTTAGTTTTAGTCTATTAGTCTGTTTTTAGGGTGTAATTCCAAAAAAAATATGTTGTACAGCAGCAGAAGAAGACGCAGAAGCAGAAGCAGAAAAAAGAGCAGGGTATAACTACAAGGCAGATTCATAACCCTATAAAGGGCACAGTTTGGAAGGCAAGAAGGGAATTTGGAAAAAAGAAGGGAAAGGCTTTTTTTAAGTACCATATTTGGGATTTTCTACCATTATATGTGTTACCACCTTACCTGCTATTTGTAGTGTTTTTGTTGTTGTTATTATTGTACACAGTAATGGACTTTTTTTTTTCTATATTACTAAACAGAAAGAAAAGATTTTAGGAAGAAAAATCAGAAAGAGGAAAAAAAAAAAAGAAAAGTGGGTTATTTATTATTTTCCAAGCCTAATTGGTCTCACTTTCTTCTCTCTACTTTTGCTTTGTGATTTTAAGTAAAGTTTGTCTCTTTGCTCTACTACACAAACTTGAAAATTTTATATCTTCTGGTTTCTGTAATGTAGAATTATTAGTGGGGTCCACAGTCCCTGTCTTTTGATTTTTGCTATTCATGGAGGTGATGAAACCAAAAAGCAGGGTAGGGGTCCACAATGCACTATGTCACATGGGGTTTGCTGACACTGCCTGTGGGTCCGACTCATTTATCTATTGCCAGGTTGTAGGTGGGTCCTACACACCAAAACCCACCCATGTGAGTGATGCATCTGTGTAGTGTGTATATGCCATATTACATACATATGTATGTATAGGTTGTGAGCTTTCTGTTCTGAGTGACAGGAGAGGACGTGCACAGATCTGAAAGTAGATGGTAATGCCCACACGTATGACAAAAGTGCACGGATGCAGAGAATCTTTCGGGCTCCGTGGCCTGCTTGTGAATGTGTGACAGAAATGCCCCCCCAAGTTAAAAATTGAAATTTTGGCCGTGTGTAACTCTATCTTTATGTCAGTTATTTTCATATTTTTTATTTTACTATTTTACGTTGAAGTTTGTAACGAAAGGTAAAAGTGAACACGAAATATTAACGGACTCGGTAAAAAAGTCTCTTCGGATAACTATAAGCCGCACGACGTCGGATTTGACATGTTGGGCCCAAAACAATAAAGAAAAAGCCATGTGCTGTTTCCTCGATGGTAGTGGTGGTAGAGAGCTGGAATTTTTATTTTTTATTTTTATTTTTTTTCATAGATAAATACGATTAATTAGAGGGGTGTTTGGTTTCCTGGAAACTCATGATTAGGGTTTATTGTATATGCAACAATCATGGGGTAACGATTTTTCAAAATTGGGGATGGGACGTTGTCCAATTTGTATTTGATGAAGACGTTTTCGGCTCCATTATTAGTACTAGAAGAGAGAAAAGAATTAAAATGGATTACGGTTCTACGAAAATGATTAAAGGGAAGAAAAGCATAGTTCATGGTTAGGGTTATACAAGAAATAAGCTCGGATTGGTTTATGATCAATCATGAGCTCTAATTATGATATATTTGAAAATTGGCTCAATTAGGACCAATAGTTGCTCCTAAATATCTTTCATAAAGTATGGTATCATATCATGTTTCGCAATGTTTTGTATTGGAATATACACACAATTTCTACATTGAGAGATATGGTTTTGTGATTACCACCCCATTATGTCTACAGCCCTTAATAATTAAGGTTTATATCACATGCGTTCCTCAACATTCACGTNTTTTATTTTGTAGTTTTTGACTCCACAAACTTTCATTTTCTGTAATATTTAGACCTTTTTGAGTTAATTTTGAGTTAAAATTCAGCTCTAATCAAATTGTATTAAATAAATTAATAAAAACTGCCAAATTCAAAAGTAATACTAAAATGACTCGGTTAGATACCCATTGAAATATATACCCTATTTTTTTGTATAAATTAATGTCTAATTTTTAGTTGAGAGGTTTTTAAACTATTTTTAAACGATTGTGAGCTCACAAAATTGTAAAAAATGAATTTCACGACCATTAACAAGAAATCATCTTTAAATAGTACATTTTTTTCTCTTTTTATATCTATGTATGTATTCAATCGGTATATATTCATAAATACTAATTGTTGTATTATTAACTATTATCATTATTAAAGCCTATGATTTTCTATAAATTAGTGTCTGTTTGTTATTTAAGGGGTTTTTAAACTTCTTTTATTATTTATGAGTTTTAACTAAAAAAAATGTCGATGAATTTACAAAATTAGAGAAAATGTAACTTTACCACCATTATAAGAATCATAATTAAATCATACAATATTGTTGGTAGTAGCATTAACTAAAAATAATATTGTTGTTTTGATTATCTTTTTCAAAAAATATTTTATTGGTATTGAACATCCCATTGGTAGTCTTTAGTTTGTAGTTTTCTTTAATTTATTTAGTATAATTTGATTAGAGTTAGATCTTTACTCGAAATTAATTCAAAAGGACCTAAGTGTTTAAAAAATGAACGTTTGATGAGTCAAAAGCTAAAAAGTAAAGAATATGGACCTGAGTGATACATTGTGTAAAGATTGAGGAGCCAAATAATATCAAAACTATTAAATAACGACTGAATTGAATGAAAAAGTTAAAAATAGACTAAAATGATACGAATGTGTAATGTTGGTAATATAAAAACTATATATAAAAAAAAAAGAATATTGAGGACCTGATTAATATTCGTAGAAAATATTAGGGACTACAAGTGATATAAACTCTAATAATTATGCGACTGTAAGATTGGGAGTACAAGTGATATAAACCCTAATAATTATGCGATTGCAACTTTTTAGTTGTTTAGACATTGTATTATAAAAGGAATGGCAATTAATCTAATTAAGTTCCGTACTTAAAAATTAAAATGATTACCATTAACGATATTTGAAATATTATTTGATGTGTTATTATGAAGTGCTATGTAATTGAAACTAGTTCCAAATTAGTCAAAGAATCTTTTTAATAAGGTAGCATTAGTCTTGCAATAGATTTTAGTTTTGGATACGTGGCATTAGGAGGATAATTAGGACGGTGGTTATGAGAATGAGGGGAGGAAAAGGAGATGGGGTCCTAGCTAGGGTGCTGCAAATGTCCATGAGTGATTGGACATTTAGAGAAGAAGAGGATCCTAAGTTTATAAACCTATCTCTAATCAAGGATGGTTTGTCACCGCTATATATATCTATTGCTATATTGCTTACATATATAGCCCACCATTTTTTGTCAAAGGAAAGTTTCTTCGAGATTCCCTCTTTTGCTTTTCATTAAACTTTATGTACTCTTTGCTCTAAGACAAATTGTTATGAAACTATTCTTGCCCACACCTTATTCTCCATATTGATTCATGTTTCAATTAAGAACGTACGTTTAAATCCCTTTTTCACCATTTTTTTTCTTCTTAATGGATTTCATATGGAAGTATTCGGAAAATGGAGCTTATAATAGAGAATTGAGAGATTGGCGGAGTTGTTATCTAGGTTATGTGTCAACAAATATTATATATATTTGGTGGTTGTCAAAGTTTATTATATATGTTACTAAGAATTAATATTGTAATATACTCTACATGCAAGTACTTTTCATTATAATTATCAGAAATCAGATTGATTATTAAAAAATTTCTTGTCAAAAACAGCACTGAGTTGAGAGAGAACTTGTAGTATATATTTAGTGTGTTTAATAATATAATCTAAGTAACGATGATGAATCACGTTTGAAAGAAATAAATAAACAAAGCACTTTTCTTTGTTCATTTTCTGATAATCTCTTAGAATATATATGTTGTCGTAGTTAGAACTTAACTTATCAATAATCCACCGACTTATAGGTAGTACATGACTATACATTTAATGATGCTACAATCTATTTATTCCACTTAAACAAGGTTTGTCGTTATGTCATTTAATATTTCTCTTATAAGGTTTTCCCTTTTAGCCATACTCTTGTTCATTTCTTATGCTATAGTTTCTTCCTTTTTAATAGCATAACACAAAAACACTATTGTCAGGACACTACCAATTGAATCAAAGCCTTCACTATGTTAGTCTCTTCTACTATTATATATTGCCTAAAGTTGTAATGTTTAGAGGAGCCAGGATAAAAACCAAGATCTTCCATTTTACCATAAAAATGATGCACCCTAATAGTTTTTTCTTATTGAAATGGAATTCATAATTTTTTCCCATATGATATTCTGTCCAAAAATTGGGAGACTCATAGTTCTGGTACCAAACGTGTTTGTACTGATTGTCCTGTTCTTGTTTTTTCTTTGTTTACATGGAGCCCGTAAGGAGAGACGACGTCTTTGTGAGTCGGACAGATTACACTAGAGCGCTAAAAATCTACATGGGCTCCATTAAGTGTTTTCCTAGCCACATATTTTCTTGCTTCGATGTGACCCTTCTCAACGTAGATATATATTATGCATGTGATTTTGGTACTATTAATCCCCATCCCTTAATCACAATAAATCACCACTCATCTGACTATGGCCATACAAAATTAATGTTGTTCCCAATTTAGAAGACGTACGTTCATTAACTTCAAATTAAGGTGGTCCTCTCTTCACCATTACAATGGCCCATAATTTATACGTGAAATTAGTAGGCCCATTTTGACTCAATCACGGTGGCCGAATTTAGGTCCACGTTGATGATCTCATTCACATTAATGGGCCAGATTTTGTCATGGGGCTCTTAAGGGAAAGGTAAAGAGGAAAGGGACTTTGAGCAAAATAAAGGGAAAAAGACACCTAGTACTATCTTTTGATAAATAATACCAAGAATACTATGTCCAAATTTTTACTTATTTTTGTACTACCTTTTTGTAGAAACATAACAAATTCTTGCTAAGAAAGACCAAATAACGTCTTAGAATTTCCATTTTTTCTTGTTTCTTTTTACTACTAGTTTATTTGTAGCTGATCACTCTTAAAATTACCAATTTACTAAATCATAAACTAATTGATTTTTGGAAACTAGAAAACCAAATTGGTTACTAAAAACTAACAACTATATTGATTTTCACTATAAATATCATAACTATTTAGTTAATAAAAACTGAAAACTAAATTAATTTCTTTCATAAACAGTAGAACTATTTGGTTATTGGAAACTAGTTGCTAGAATCCAAAAACTTATATATTTATGTTGCTTTTACTTCAAAAATATAATTACTTAATTTGAGAACTTGATCATATTTTTCAGTGTTCTTGTTTAATGCCTCACCTAATTCTTGCTATAGAACCCAAAAAAGAAATCACAATAGCTTTCAGAAAACTTTCATTGTTTCCTGTGATTTGAAAAAAAAAAAAAACATAATGGTTTCTAGGAAATTTTTGTGGTTTCCTGTGATTTACTTAGCTACAGGGCAATCTGCTAAAAGAAAACTACGATGGTTTCCTGTGATTTATTTCTCTATAGGACATTTTGCAAAAAGGAAGCCACAATAGTTTCCTGGAAATGTTCATGGTTTCATGTGATTTACTTATGTACAGGATATTCGGAAACCACGATGGTTTCCTGTGATTTATTTAGCTACAAGATATTCTGCAAAAAGTAAACCATAATGATTTCCTAGAAATGTTCATGGTTTTATTTGATTTATTTACGTACAGGATATTCGGCTAAAGAAAACCAAAATGGTTTCCAAGAAACCTTTGTACTTTTTTGTGATTTACTAACGTACATGGCTTTCGGCTAAAGGAAACCAAACTGGTTTCTAGGAAAGTTTCCTGTGATTTACTTACTTACAGAATATTCCGCTAATAGGAAACCAAATTAAACCATCCAGGAAACTTTTGTAGAATCCTGTAGAAAAAAAGATGACTTATTTACTAAAATGCCACCGCGTTTTCTAACTTTCAAAGTATTTAAAAAAATGCCATAAAAAGGTCGTACGGATTTTTATTATTTTTGAAAGATCGTAAATTTGGTATAATTTTTTGAAAAATAGGTATAAGTATCCAAAACCCGAAAATAAATGAATTTTGTGTCCCTTTTTTATTAAATGCCATTTTTTCATACACTATAGCAAAATGACCCAATATATCAGTTTTAGTAGCAAACTGTCCATAATCAATTTCAGTATATATTATATCTTATATACTATGAATAAAAAAAAGATATAATTAATATGAAAAATGATACTACTGAAACATAAACTTGATGTAGTAATATGCTAATGAACGACATTTGGCAAAGAAAAGCGGTCACTAGCAAAATGTTAAAACAATTGCCCATTTTTAAACTGAAGTAAACAAAAATGGTAATTGTTATAAAAGAGGAAATTAAGCCCAATCGTGGGGCTAAGTTTATACCCTTGATAATATCTCTTTAGTTTATTGTTTTATAGCAGTTTTTATAACAGGGGTAATTTTGATAAAAACTTCAACATAAATTTAAATCAGATGAAAAGTGATTTTTTGGAAACATAATTCTGTTATGTGATAATCTGATGGATTAATTTGCTACCCTTTTCCACTAGCTTAAGGATAATGTTTCATTCTCTAGCTACGTGGTTTGGCACACAATTTGGAGAAAATTTTCGCAGTTTGATCACACCACACCGTAATATACTTTGTATAATATTTTTAAGTAATTATCATATTCTACAATAAGCATGTAATTGTAACTGATTTTTTTTCCCTTTTGAAATAACTAATTTACAAGTAAAGAAATGCTAAAACTTCACTGTATCAAATTATTTAAAGTTTAAGGTGCCAACTGGGGTTAGCTCAGTTGGTCCAAGGCTTATGGGATGTGTGTGTGAGTTTGAGGGGGGTCAGGAGTTCAAACCTTGGTAGAGTGTGTGTGTATTATTTTCCTTTAATTTATAGTAAGTGGTGGTCATTAGTTAAGCCCCACTTTTTTTAAAAAAATTATTTAAAGTTTAAGGCCTAATTTGTGAGGCTCAAGTTTAGAGCCTATAATTCTGTTAAAAAAAAAAAAAAAAACTCAGAGCCTATAATATTACTCAAACTATGGAAACCGAGCTGCACCACATAGTAATTATAGGTGTGGCTTGGTTTGATTTCTATTACTTCGGCCTTGTTTGGTACATCGGACTAGGATTGGGATTAAGATTATTTATCCTATATTTATGTTTGATGCTAACTTGGGATTGGGATAAATAATCTACAACCCCAAAATAGTCCCATGTAGGTGGGATAATTTATCTCATTCAAAAGTGTAGGATTATTAATCCCACACTCAAAAGTCGTGAGACTCACATTTATTTCAATTTTTTTAAACTAGTGGGTCCCACATTATAAATATTTTTTATATTTTTTAATATTTAAACTAATATAAAATAAATTTATTATATATCCCAATAAAAAGTAGGTACTATATCAAACATGAAATAGGATTAAGTTTATCAAATTCAATCTATTACAATCCAATCCAATGCTATAATCCAATCCTAGTCTCTGTACCAAGCAAGGCATCTTGAGAATAGACATAAACCATATGTGTGATTCAGTGCACTAAATAAGAAGTCTAAATCAATATGGATTTTTAACTAAGAGCAAAATCGTCAAAATAAAAAAAATCATATGTACATATGCGTATATATATAATTTATTTTTCAAAAGAAAAAAAAATCAAATTAACATTGCCATGTAGTTTCCCCTTTTAATACACGAGGTAAAAAGGATGAAATATTAAGCAAGAATCGGGCCTTGATTCAAGCACTCCTTGCGCGAGGACCTTAACGACCTTGCCTAGCCAGCCAACCATGCACTTATATATATATAGCTTGGTCATAAGGCAGAAGTAATTATACTCGTTACAATTAATATGATGGAAGAGTACTTGAGGAAGAACTTTGATGTGGAGGCCAAGAGACCCTCCGAGGAAGCTTTGATGCGATGGAGATCGGCGGTCTCCGTCGTCAAGAATCGCCGCCGCAGGTTTCGTATGGTTGCCGATCTTGCCAAGAGAGCCGAAGCTGGAAAAAAGCGCAAGAAACTCCAGGTACGTACACGTTATACATCATTATTTCTTGTTATAGTAATACAATGTCACTATATTATAATGTGTATAATGCATGGCCTCGTCTTTGATAGAATTTTCCCTTAATATCATTTGATCTTTGAAACTCTCAATTTGATAACCATAACTAAGATTAGTACAACACATAGCTCACCTCGATCGATCTCTCTTAAGTTGTTTGTTCAGCAATTAAGAATTAAACAAAATTAACGTATGTAACACATATATTATATGCATGAAGGGGATATTTTTGACTGCAAATATAGAAAATAATAGTATTTCAATTTGTGAATATCTCAGTTATGTACTTACGTACAGAGGAGACATCACGACTCATGATCTAGAAACTGCACATGCACGGATCGATGTTTTTTACTTATTATAATATTCTAAATCATGAACTCAATATGGAAATTCAGATTGGTTTTCTTTTTACTAATTAAAGTTTCATGAACTAAATTATTTATTATTATAATTATTACAAATTTGCAAGATTAGTAAGTCAATTATGTATCTATATAAAAATGAAGAAGAAAAGGTCATATCAGGCATATAAGAATAGATCATTGGTTTGATTACTGCTTTAAAGTTTTAAAGTAACGTGGAGCCCCTCTATACACGTTTTTTGATTATATGTTATCCGCCGTTCGTGAGGTCAAATGGTTGACGTGGCGTCAATCCAGGCGTCCTTTTTGGCGGCCGTTGGAAATGTTCGTGCATATATACATATGAATGGAGGTCAGTCAATATTGGAAGGGGCATTGACCTGTACTATCGAAGATTGTTCGGCTGTGCACCCACCAGAATCTTTTTTTTCCCTTTTAAAACACACTTTTAAATAACGACCCATTATTGTTGAATACTTTTTGGAAAATGCTTTGCTTTTTTTTTTAGCATTATTAAGGATTAAAGATCCATTAAAGAGAATTTAAACGCAGTTGAAAACTTAACAGCATCAAAGTCAAATGGGACGCTTTTAGCAACTGCATTATATAATGTATAATTCTCTCCAAACGTAAATAGTAACGCGTAGTAATCAAAGTGTAAGGCCCAAGACCCAAGTATAAGTTTTGAATGGTCTTACACTACTATTACTGGGTAGTGTTACTAAGTCTAAGCCCTTGCTTTTGATATAATTTCTGAGAGTTTCACAAATATCTTTCTGGGATTGTCACCATTCCCAAATATCTTAACTAGTTCTAAGCTAGCCACAAATTAGGTCACCAACAATGCTTAAAGGGGCAATCAATTTGAAAGGAACTGAGAAAAATGATGGACATTTCTCTATCTTTTATCTTTGCAAAAGGGAAATTTCTTTGATATTTCAGATTATCATATACAAGTCTTTCAGATTATCATATACAAGTCTTTAAGTTGGAAATGTTGGACTATGATGTTTGGGTTGATATGTATCGTAATTCATAAGTAATTTTCGCAGAGAAATTCCGTAGTGTTAGCCCCACTTCAACTTTTCCTGTCTTTAATGATTGAAGTCCTCACGAGATATTTTTCTTTTTTCTTCTAATATATTTAAAGCCTCACGAGATATTGTATGGAACCCCACAATTTCTGTTTCTTTAGGCAGAATTAAAGACACAATTATCTATAAGCTACGTACCCCATTAGATTGTATTAATCAACTTTTTAAGTTCAAAATAAAGTCATTTAACAATTTGTATGATTAACAACTTTTTTCTGGATCAGTGTGCTTAAAACAATCCTATAATCCCATTCAAACGCTCGGATTTAATATTAGAATTTTCTCTAGTATCTTTTCCAGGTCTTGGTTTCATATTTTGAACCAAACAGAGTGACCACATTGTTTCAAAAGGTGTACTTTTAAAAGTAAATACAAAATGTCATGGTAAAACTCGTTTCAATCTCGTAGTGAGGTTTCTCAGAAAGTGAAAAGATACATAAAAGTCAATATTTGTATATGAAAGAACTCGAATTTACTTATAATTTCAGAATGCCTATCATATCAGTATTTCCATATATGTATGTAAGTCATTTGATGATATTTTCTCTGCAACTGCTAAAGCTGCATGGTTAATATCTTATACTAATTTTAAGTAGTCCTATAGTATTTTCATTATGCTACATTTTTCTTTTGGACAGGAAAAGATAAGAATAGCCCTATATGTGCAAAAAGCAGCACTACAATTCATTGCTGGTATTCACTTCTAGATTATCTAACATCTCATTTTGTTATTCAAAAATAACATCATTCTTCTTTTCCCCCTCCTAATAATCCTATTTGACTTTATGTAGCCGGGAATCGAGCCAAGTACCAGCTCTCCAAAGAAGCTGAGGAAGCTGGTTTTGGCGTTGAACCGAATGAACTAGCCACCGTTGCTCGATCCCATGATGACAATTGTCTAAAACACCATGGAGGAGTTGAAGGCATAGCAAGGGAACTTTGTGTGTCCTTGAAAGATGGTGTCGTTTCATCTGACATGACAGTTAGGCAAAATGTATATGGATTCAACCGTTTTGTTGAGAAACCTCCTAAAGGTTTTTGGTTGTTTGTCTGGGATGCCTTTCAAGATTTAACTCTAATCATCCTCATGATCTCGGCTGCAGCCTCTATCGGTGTTGGAATTGCCACAGAAGGCTGGCCAAATGGTATGTATGATGGCTTAGGAATAATACTTAGTATTTTCTTGGTTGTTATGGTCACTGCAATCAGTGACTACAAGCAGTCTTTGCAATTTAGGGACTTGGACAAAGAGAAGAAAAACATTGTGGTTCAAGTTACAAGAGATGGTTGCAGACAAAAGGTGTCAATCTATGATTTGGTGGTTGGTGATCTTGTTCATCTCTCCATTGGGGATCAAGTCCCCGCTGATGGGATATTCATATCGGGATACAGCTTAACGGTCGACGAATCAAGCTTATCTGGCGAGAGTGAGCCTATGGATGTTAACCAAAGCAGGCCTTTTCTCCTTTCTGGAACTAAAGTACAAGATGGTTCTGGTAAAATGCTTGTGACAGCAGTTGGTATGAGGACTGAATGGGGAAGACTTATGGAAACTATAAGTGAAGGTGGGAATAATGAGACACCTCTTCAAGTGAAGCTTAATGGGGTTGCAACTATTATTGGAAAGATTGGTTTGGCTTTTGCTGTGCTGACATTTTTTGTTCTAACTACAAGGTTTTTAGTGGAAAAGGCTTTAGATCATCAAATCAAACACTGGTCTTCAAGTGATGCTGTGGCGCTTTTGAATTACTTTGCCATTGCCGTGATCATAATTGTTGTTGCGGTCCCAGAAGGACTTCCTTTGGCAGTGACGTTAAGTCTTGCCTTTGCCATGAAAAAATTAATGTCTGATAAGGCTCTTGTCAGACATTTATCTGCGTGTGAGACAATGGGTTCTGCTACTTGTATTTGTACTGATAAAACAGGAACCTTGACCACAAATCATATGGTGGTGAATAAAATATGGCTTAGTGAACAAACTAAGACAATAACAAGTGATGATAATATTGAAAGTGTACTGAAATCTTCGGTCTCTGAAGGACTGCTTAGCTTCCTCTTGCAGTCTATATTTCAGAATACTAGCTCAGAGGTTGTCAAAGGGAAAGACGGGAAGAAGAAAACCATTGGTACTCCAACAGAAACTGCTTTGATTGAATTTGGCTTGAATGTGGGAGGCAATCCGAAAGCTTATAATGAGGAGTTTAAGATAGTGAAGATTGAACCTTTTAATTCAGTGAAGAAAAAGATGTCAGTCCTTGTGGCTATTCCAAATGGAGGCGGGTTTCGAGCATTGTGCAAAGGAGCATCAGAAATAGTCTTGAAAATCTGTGACAAGGTATTGAATGCTGATGGAGAAGCTGTGACACTGTCAGAAGAGCAGAGGAAAAACATCTCAGATGTGATAAATGGTTTTGCTTGTGAAGCTTTGAGAACTCTATGCTTAGCTTTCAAGGATATCAAAGAGAATTCTGATGGAGATACTATTCCTGATGATAATTATACACTAATAGCTGTTGTTGGAATCAAAGATCCTGTTCGTCCTGGGGTGAAGGAAGCTGTTAAGGCTTGTTTGGAAGCTGGTATAACTGTAAGAATGGTCACTGGTGATAACATTAACACCGCAAAAGCCATAGCTAAAGAGTGTGGTATCTTAACAGAAGATGGTTTGGCAATAGAAGGGCCGGATTTTCGCAACAAGAATCCGGAGGAAATCGATGAGTTATTACCAAAACTACAGGTTTATAAATCCCTTTAAACAGAATTCGAACTTCTTAGTTAAAAGGTAGAAAAGATATTAAATTTGCTCTAAAACATCATTCGAACTACAGGTAATGGCTCGATCGATGCCTTTGGACAAGCACACTTTAGTAGCTCATTTGAGGAATGTGTATAAAGAAGTTGTAGCAGTGACTGGTGATGGGACAAATGATGCTCCTGCTTTGCATGAGGCAGATATTGGACTTTCCATGGGAATAGCAGGAACTGAGGTACTATCTTTTTTGTCATATCGCTCCACTAAATCTTCTTATTCCCTTTTAATCATAACTAACAATCTCCTCCTTATAGGTTGCAAAAGAAAATTCTGATGTTATTATAATGGATGATAACTTCACAACAATAGTGAATGTTGTTAGATGGGGTCGTGCCGTTTACATCAACATTCAAAAGTTTGTGCAGTTTCAGTTGACAGTTAATGTTGTTGCCCTGATGCTCAACTTCATTTCAGCATGCATCTCAGGTGCATTTTTAATTTTTTTCCTCTTGTTCTCAAGGAGAAAAGAAAAGAAAACCATTTTATTAATTTCATTACTTATGTCATGTCATCATCTTATGGCAAAACCATTGCTCTAGACTTGAACTTTGTGAAAAAAAATGGCTTCCAGGGTCTGCTCCACTCACTGCAGTTCAGATGCTTTGGGTTAACTTGATAATGGACACTCTTGGTGCTCTAGCTTTGGCCACAGAACCACCAAATGATAGGTTAATGAAAAGGCCACCAATTGGAAGAAATGTAAATTTCATTACTCCAGTAATGTGGAGGAATATAATCGGGCAAAGCATTTACCAGATTGTGGTCCTTTTGGTTCTTAAATTTTGTGGAAAACAACTCCTGAACCTCACTGGTCCAGATGCTACTTCAATTCTCAATACAGTCATATTCAACTCCTTTGTGTTTTGCCAGGTATTACCCTCTTTACTGAAACAACATCAAATATCAATGATACCATAAATCTAGTCTATTCAATTCTCTCCTATAATAGTGCATAAATCCGACGATACTACAAGCCATTAGCTATTGAGGATTTGTGTTTCCAAGAAGAGTGATTTACCCTCGATTTGTTTTTGGCAAACCAGATATTCAATGAAGTAAACAGCAGGGACATGGAGAAGATCAATGTTTTGAGAGGCTTGTTTGATAGTTGGCCATTTATGTTGGTGATGGTGTCAACAGTAGCGTTCCAAGTCATTATAGTTGAGCTTTTGGGGACTTTTGCTGAAACCGTGCCACTGAATTGGAAGCTGTGGCTTGTCAGTGTCTTGATTGGAGCTGTTAGTTTACTGGTTGCTGTTTTCCTCAAGTTCATCCCAATTAAAATCCCTCCCAAGCATCATGATGGTTATGAAGTTCTACCAAGTGGGCCAGAGCTGGTATGAAAGAACAAGCTGGATATTTCATATTTGACATCTTCTATAAAACTAGAGCAAAAATTACATGGGAGGCAACCAATAACTTCAGCACATTAATTTTGAATAACATGACTAAGTTAATTTTTTTTTGTTTGTTTGTTTGTTTTTATTTTTCGGTTGTAATTCATTGGTTTTTAGTAATTTATAAGACAATTAATTGATTCCCTTTTTTTTTATAAATGATTGGTTAAATTATTTCACTTCTGTCATTCATTTTGTTATGTTCCAAGTACATTTCTGCCTCAAAGTAGAAACGAAGGGTGATTCCCAGCAACTTCTTTTTACGGTTTCCTTTGATTTTCATTTTCACAACTTATAGTGTTCACCAGAAATCAGTTACTTATTTGCCACTTTGGACGCCAATGTCCTTAAAATGGCATGGTTGTTAATGCACTTATATAGATAACTCAACTGAGACACCCATCAAAAGTTCATGAGGCTAAGGGTGTCCTTAGCTATGGGAAATTTGATATAGACAAAATTCAATTGCATGATATTACCTTTAAAACCAATAGCAGTGCAGTTAAAATTTAACCTATACGTCAAAGCTGTAGTGACCTCTTCACCCCTCAAAGTACCAGTTTGAAGCCGTAAATCCTGATTGACAGTCTCATCGATTCAAAAATTGTAATATGTAATTGCTTTCCAAAAGAGTCCAGTTAGTCCATCCTAGCTAACCACCATGACACAATTTAAGGGTGAGCGAATAACTCTGACATTCTAAGAGTTCAAAATTCTCAACAACATGACATGTTCATGAAGGTGTTATTTTCCAGACACGAGACTACAACACAGCCAACTATCACCAATTTGAGGGACCTCTACTTTGATGAAGGCTCAGCTTGCTTTTTTACGAAAAGCCTGTTTATGTCTTCTGTTACAATGTTACTCCTGGAAAATACAACCCAATAACTCATCAGCAACAGTACTTCTTTTAAACAGAACAAAAATCAATACCAGAAATTGCAATGAAACAGTGAAAACCCAATAATAACACAAGCAAATCCATGCCCAAAATTCAGTTCATCACGTATACAAGGGAATCGGGCATAACGGTTAGATTTAACACTAATCCCTGACAACGAGGGATGAGAGTTAAAGCTCAAAATTGGAATACCCCATACTTCTCAGATAATAACAATGCAAATCAGATAAGTGCAACAAAATCTCCAGACCACATAAAGCCAAAATCACGTATGCTTACTTTTTCACATCAAAACTTGGTACTACAAACAAAAGCGTGATGCAAGTTTCCAAACTAAAACTGACATTCTTAAAATTGGCACTGCCACTTCAGTTTGGTAATACTCTAGTTCTAACCCAGCCATTTTTTGCCCCCAAAGAACCTTCCAATTCTATAAACAGCCATTCTCATCACATAAGAAAGCTCAAAAGTCAAATCATGATAGTGACCTTCTATTGGTGACAACATTTAGAAGTCAAGTATCCCACACTACGAGTAACGGATACATACATAAAGCACATGTATAGATAGTTTCCAAACAAAACACAAAAACTGAAAGGTGCAGAAAAACCGATAACACAACAACTGACCTTCCACTAAGCTGGGGAGGAACGAGCAAGCCACGAACAGTATCTGGAACATTCTTCGAATGAGGCAAGGTCCCTTTCGGAACTTTACTGCGGGGAAGCGACGAAGCTACCCCAATCGATTCTCTCTTGCGAGATGACGAAGCACTTTGAGCCATAGCAGCTGCCACTCTAGAGGAGTGGTCAGTACCACTCAACGCATTATATGAAAAATCAGGAGAGTTCAACAGTTCTGAAGCATCAGGAAGTTTCTCAATTTCAGGCGTTGGTAAGGAACTAGCACTTTCAGGCTTCTCGCTTGATTCAGAACTACCCCCCAAAAAAAAAAAAATCATTACACTTAAAAAAAAAATTGAAAAACCCCATCAAAAATTTTAGACCCAGAAACATTATACATGATTTTATTTATATATGTATACACACACACATTAAGGGATTTAGAGAAAAATCGTATATTGGGGCCTAAACATGTAATTTTTATTTTTTTTCCATGAAAACTTCCATTATCATTTCTGCCCAGAGGCAGATTTTTGAATCGAAATTTGTGTTGTTTTTCTCAAAAACCAAACATGATTCTATAGAATTAATACTGAGGAAGACTTGATTTTTAATATTGAAGGGCACAAACTGAACAGGAAAAACCTAATTGTTCTCGTTCTGTATGGAACTGTTATGGTTTTGTGTGTGAAGAAAGTGAAATTGAGAGAAAATAATGAGGAAAAATTACTGGTTTTGGGGCTGAGGAGGAGGAGGAGGATTGCGAGACGCGTTGTCGTTTTCCTCGACGGGCTCCGCCGGAACGTCGTCGTCTTCGTCGGACGATGTGTAATCTACCAGAGACATCTCCGCTGTTCCTTCTGATCTCCCGCGAGCCTCTCCTCCCTCCACGTATATATAACGGGCCACATATTTATTGAGAAAAAGTACGACAAAACAAAAATATAAAATAAAAATAATAGTATAAACACCTAATTTACTCAATTTTTCTTTTCTTTTTCTTTTTTAATTTTTTAATTTTTTTTTGGGGAGAAAACTCAATTGTTCTTAAAATTTAAAAAAAAAAATCATTTGCATCATACAAATTGAATCAAAAGTATCAAGTAGACATTGTTACTTTTTGGGGTTTGTTTGGTATTCTGTTTTTAATTTTTTGTTTTTTTTTTTCAAAAAGAAAAAATGGGGGGATCCTTTCAAACAAAAAGCTTGAGAAGATCTCAATCACTTTTCAACTTGAATGATCATCTTCTAATTAATTTTTATCATACAAAAATACCTTTGTTCAAAATGACATGAATATACATCTTTAACAATAATAAATACAAACAGAATATAAAATTTAACCTACAAAGTAAAAAGAATATAACATTTAACATTAATAAATGTACACATGTAATAGTAACTTTTTTTTTCCTTTTACTTTTTGCTAGAAATGTTTATATAAGTTGTCTTTAGTTAGAGTTCATAGGGAATTAGAAAAGTTAGATTTATTCTTAATATATACAAGAGTCTTATAGCAAAATGATTAAATTTTGTGTTCATTTTAAGTAAATGTTTATTTTTTTTTCTTCTTTTTTGAGGAAAAATATTCATTCTTAAATGTTATAACAAAATGGTTGGTATATAAGTGTATATATCATGTATAAAAATATCATATGCTAAGTATAAAAATTTAAATACTCAATACATAAACTAAAACTATTACATGATCATTTAGCTATAAAAAAGAGAAAAACAAACATATATTAAAGCAAAGTATAAAAAAAGTACATCCACCAAAATTTTTCTTAACAAGTTAAGAATCAAAAAGAACTATGCAATTTCGAGGATTACTATATGATTTATTAGGGGTGTCAATTCGTGTCGACGGGTCGGGTTCGTGTCGGGTTGAAGCCTAATATATACATAAATTATGTCAACCCGACCCGTGACCCGTCGTGTCAAAAAACCATCAACACTAACCCGACCCGCACCTAAAACGGGTTGACCTGAACCCGACCCGCACAACCCGCTTTGGTGAATAACATCCAACACACAACTCGATTTTGACCCATCAACCCGTTTTTGACCCGCCAACCCGCTATGACCCGTATTTTTTTACTTATATTTTCTTTTTCTAAGGCTATTATTGTCTCATTTTAAAATAAATAAATTAGGGATAATTTATAAATATAATTAATAACTTAAAATCCCAAAACTTACATTGTACAAATTAAATATATCTATAATAATAGTCATAAATAAATTAAATAAAAAATATTTTTATAATTTAATTATATATATATATTTGTTGGCGGGTCAAACGGGTCAAGTTCGTGTCAAGCGGGTTGACCCGAACCCGACCCGTTTTTTTATTCGTGTCAGGTTGGTCGACCCGAACCCGACCCGCACCCTTTTTCTTCAACCCTAACCCGTAAAAAATCGTGTCGTGTCGTCGTGTCGTAACCCGAATTGCCACCCCTATGATTTATATTCTGTAGTTAAAATCTTATTTTCATTCATGGTTTTTTTTAATGGTTAATGTTCTTGTCAAGATTACTATAATCTACATTCTAGATTACGGTGTCAAAGAAAAAGATAAAAAGAAAAAGGAGAAGAAAACAAAGGTACGGCTTTAAGAACTAATTAATAACAGAGTATTTCGATAAACGGTTTAAAAAATTAGTTGATATACTATTACCCACTATAAAGACATTTGTTTATTTTTTGAAAGAAAATTATCCGAAAAAAACAAAAACAGACATTTACTCTGATGACCCCTTATGGGCTAGATAATTAGTTCTTAAAGTTGAGAAAACGACATAAATAGGACTAACTTGGGCCAAAATGATTTTTTTTGTACATTTTTTTGAAAATGACATTTTTAATGTGCCAGCAGCAAATAGGTTCTCTAGTGAGGGGATGAGCTTTGAGAAAATGACATGGACAGGTCTAACTTGGGCCAAAATGACTTTTTGTACATTGTTTTATAAATGACATTTTTAGAAGTATCAAGGATTTCTTGACCTGTGGTTAAGAGCTTCTTGATCATAAAAAAACCATTATTTAGGACTTTTTTATGATCATAAGTCATCATCTTTGACACCCTTAAAAATGTCGTTTCTAAGAAAATGTACAAAAAGTTATTTCGGCCCAACATAATCCTACCCATGTCTTAGGGTTTCTTACACTTATACCTATAAAAAATGAAAAGAATTACAAAAATACGGAAGTCACAGTTTTTTCCAGTTTTCGTACAGTTTTAATTAGGAAAATATCATTTTTTAAAAAATATTTAGAAAATTACTATTTTTAAAATAGTTACTGGTTACCAGTTTCTGGAAACTAGTTACTGGAAACTGGTTACCAGTTATATATCAGTTATAAATATCTTCGGTTACTAGAAACTAGTTACTATTTTAAAAAATGGTATTTTTATAAATATTTTTTAAAAAACGGTATTTTTCTAATAAAAACTGTACCGCACCATGAAAAATACAAAAGCACCGTATTTTTCTAATTCTTTTCAAAAATACCGTATTTTTTCTAATTTCCCCCATGTCTTTTTCTCATGATCTTTCAGTTGACAATCAAGCCCACACCAGTAGCGTCGTTGCATTCAAATTAAAAAGGGCTTCTTACAAAATTCTAGGCCCAAAATACCAAAAATTGAAAAAATCTCGATGGGCTGAATTTGTTGAAAATCCCGGATTGGTTTAGAAAAATATCACTTTTTCAAAAGTTTCCTTAGAAAACTAATACTTTTAATAAATATTTATAAAATATCAATTTTTTTTCCTCAAAATTAGTATTTTCAATGGTACTCGAGGTAACCAGTTGGGTTACTTGAGGTAACCAATCTAGTTACCTCAGGTAACCGAGGTTACCTTAAGTAGAGATGTCAAATGGGCAATGCCGTGTCGGCACGGCCTGTGATTTATAGGCCCACTTATATTTCGTGTCGTGCTTAGTACGGCCCAACAAAATATCGTACCGTGCTCGTGCTGGCCCAAGTTTCAAAACTCTAAGTCTAGCACGGCCCACAAGCACAGGCACATCTCGTGTCGTGCACGAACATCTCTTATCGTGCTCGTGCTCGTGTCGTGTTGTGCTCATGTTTGTGCTTGTAAATGTGCCAGACTCATATCATATCAAGCATACGGAGCCCAATGTACTAGCATATCTTTGCGTCCGATTTCGGTTCACCTATTAAATTGTTATGGTAGTCAATATTTTATGAATTTTTTAAAAATTATTTAATTAAAATTTTATATTTTGATTTAAAACAATAAAAAAAAATGTAATATATTCATAATTATTTGGAAAAAAATATTCAATTAAAAATCACTAATGCAAACCTGTTTTTGAAATAAAGAACAAGAAAAGTGAGTTTATTTATAAGCAAAAATAAAAAAGACATAATACTTTTTCAAATATAAATAATATAACAAAGTTTTTGGGTTGAAATATTATTTTTTTTCGTCAAAATAATTTGAATACATCCTAATTAGGTTGATATATATTCAAACTATTATTATTTGCATATTCTCAAAACTTTATTTGGTGAGGAGTGGTTTTTTTGTTCAAATTATGTGAATTAGCATATGTTCTATAAGAGAACAAATCTTTAAAACTTTTAATATCGATTTAGCCATTTTAGTGTGAGATTCAGAATCAATTTTTATTTAGCACTAAGTCTTTTCTACTAGTAATTATTAGTATTAATTTTTTTAATATGTAAAATTGGTCATTTGAGTAGATAAAAAAGAATTTGTCAATTAAGTCTTTAAGATTGTTAAAGTAAAAATAAATATTTTTTAAAATACTTTAAGTCGTACTCTTCGGACTTTTTGGGTCGTGCTGCATTTGTGTCGTGCTCGTACCTAAGGTCGTGTCGTGCCGTACCAGCCCATAATGCCCAAAAATTAGAGCTCGGCACGGCCTAATATCTCGTGTCGTATTTGACACGGCCCAAAGCCACCTCATGTCCTGCCGTGCTTGGCACGGATTTTTTCGTACTATGCCCTTGTACCAAATGGGCGGCCCAGTCCATTTGACATTTCTAACCTCAAGTATCTCATCAATTAATAAAAAATGGTATTTTTATAAATACTTTTAAAAGTGGTATAATCTAATTAAATCTGCAAAAAACTTTAAATCTGGGATTTTTTAATTTTTTTTAAAATTACCATAAAAAACATTTCCTCATTGAAAAGGTAACTAGGCCTATCACATGTTAAACGAAGTATTAATTTGACTTTGACGTCCCCAAAGTGAAAATACTGTTGCTTCAGGATAAGAGGACATGTCGTTTGAATTAAAGAGCTTTGCTGTTGTTTAAAATAAATACCTCATGCCGTTATTTTCCTTTGTAGTCGTATTTTTTGTTGTCGTTGATGTTGATATGCGACAAATTGTTTCTCAAATAAAGTTTGCCATTGCCATGTTATTAGTTAGCAACTACATGTCGTTATGGTACACTAACGATACTAATTAATAGGGAGAAAAAAATCATCAATGTGAACTCTTGTGAGTTGGGTCATCTGATTACCATATGTTGAAAGTTAGCATGGAAATGGGAGCTAACTAGGAGTAATCAGCAAAAATGACATTTCGATAGATATTTTTGAAAATTATTATCTTAAGAGTCACAATAACAAAGATGAGTAGTATAACTTGTCTAGGATTAGCTACTTATCACTAATATAGTGACTACCATATCACTGATATTGTGACATTCCTAAAATCATTCTACAAAATATTCTTAGAAATGTCATGGAACCCCGAATTACCACTAGACTACTAGTCCCATTCCCAAGTTAGCGAGGACTGCTTAATGGGCAAGAAATGGCATAAATATCATTAAAACAAGGAATCTCAGGCCTGG
>JXTC01000770.1:0-25562 GCA_002914845.1 Trema orientale
TATTTTAGAAAATAGATAGAATTCTTTTAGATTTTATGACAACAGAAAGTAAAACATGGTATTTAGCTAAAACAGATGTGATGTTTAGGAATTATCCTTATTGTAAATATGAGGCACATGTTAGATTTTAAAACGTACTATTTAGGTGCTATATTTAATCTAAAATATAACATATGTTATACTTTTAGTTTAGGCTAAATTTGGCATAGGAGTGTGGAATTTTATTTTTTTCATTGTACAAATACTAAAATTTGGTACTAGCTTCACTATAACAAAAATAATAGAATAATCGGTCTACTTTGTAATTTTAAAAGTGACATGAAAGATTTATCATGTTACTCTAAATTCGTCGTCTATTTGGGCAACATGGTTGGTATGACCTACTACAATGCTTATGAAGTTTGATGGTAGCTAGGATCTCCTCTTCACCTCACGGCTCACGCCTAAAGTCCTGTTGTAGAAAAGTGTGCCGCCTATTCAAACCATTGTTGTAGTGATTACAGACGCTCTATATAGTTGTGTTTTGGTCCTTCCCCTAACAACAAATTAGGTAACGTCACCAGTCGTTGGTGTCGTTTATTCTTTAAATAAGAGCGAATAGTCATTCCATGAGTGAAACTGAAACGAAATAGGGTGTATGTGGCTTAGTGGAAGAGGAAGAACATATGTCGTTTCTCTTCCGTTTGAACCAAGGATGTTATTTGTGTTGTGGTTTTTCTTAAGAATATTGCTATGGACATTATTAGTGCCAACACTACTTGTCGTATAAATTTATTTGAATATTATAAATAAACTAGATTCTGTACATGGCTCATATGATGTGTCATTATAATCCTAAATAAAACTAACACAACAAGTGATATTGAACATTATTAACATTATTATTTTCCTAATAAATGACAAATAGCATGTCCTTAAATATTCGGTATAATTTTTATATTCATAATATATATATATATTCACGTATACATATATTCTTAAACAAATTAACAAATAGAACTTCAAAATGCTTTCACTAAAATCTCTTCTCTACCCTTTGAAGTTCAATAGAAAAAAAAAAAAATCAGAATCAGAATTTGTAGTTTTTGATACCCATAAAATAAGGGGTTTTACATTTTTCTTAAGGAAATTAATTTATATAAATACCGACAATTCTGCATTCTTATTTGGCGACGTGCACTTTCTTTACGGAGTTAAATGAACACATGGCTACATGAGGGCTTCGTAATGCTTACAGTTGAACTACTAATATCCTCATGAGTACACGTCTTCAATCGACATATATAAATAATAATTTCAACTATAGCTCACAATTATTGAAGTTGAAGTAGTACGTACACGTACATTGCTGTGTATCATAGCTATATATAATGGTCAAGTTAAAACATTTGGATAATCTTTTGCACCCGTCATTTAAAGTTTCGTAACTTAATTTTCGGTCGGCAAAATCCATGTAATCATTGTAGTGTCCTAGTACAATCTATTGGCATATCATAATTGCTAATGTATAAATGGCTTATTTTAAGGGTAGACGTACAATGCGCCTATAATGGTTATTATTTCGTGAAAAGGGAGAATACAAAGAATGTGTTAGCCAAAATATAGATATAATTAATATTTATGAGGATAAATAAATACTGGAATTACAATATTGATACATAGAATGACAATAACATTGTTTAAAGCAACATTATGAAATATAAGCAATAGGCACTAGAATTACAACGAGAAATCGAGGTTTGTGTATCACACAATCTCCTTAAAATAGATTTACTTCCTATCAATGAGTGCATATTTGAGATCGTTAGATATCCATCCTATGATACAATGGTTGATGAGCGGTATTATACCACAACGCTACTCCAATGAATTGAAAGATGCACAAATTCTATCACACTGAAGCTTATACTCTAAAGACGTTTTTGAGAGAAGAGAAAAGAGAAAAATTTCGTATTTTCCCGAAGAAATGAGTCAATTTATAGGTTTCAAAGGGGCTATTACAAATATGAAATTAACTAAGATTTAATTCCAAAAATTGTTTTCTACTTAAACGTTTTAAGGTTCATAAAGACTGGCTATCAAAAAAAAAAAAGTTCAAAAAAACTGAAGTCAGTTTTTAAACAATAAAATTTACATATTTAATCTAGCACTAAACGTTTTAATGTTTAGAAAAACTGAACCTAATTTAAACCAGACAAAACTGAACCCACTTTAAACAAGACAATTTTACTTGAACGTTTTAAGGTTCAGAAAGACTGGCTATCAAAAAAAAAGTTTAAAAAAACTGAAGTCAGTTTCTAAACAATAAAATTTACATATTTAATCTAGCACTAAACGTTTTAATGTTTAGAAAAACTGAACCTAATTTAAACCAGACAAAACTGAATCCACTTTAAACAAGACAATTTTAATTTAGATTAATGTGGCAAAATTGTAACTCCAAAATAATTTTGACAGGGTAAAACTCCAAAATAAATTTGGCAATTTCATCCTACTTTTGTAACTCAAAAAATTACTTTGGCAGAATGATCAACAACGTGTTTGAATATCAACTTAAATAATTTGTTTCAAATAGCTAGTAATTTGTTACGATTTATTTTTTACGCCTTAAAGAACATATATTTAGGTGATAATTATTAACGGGAGACACCAACGTATAATTTATGCATATGTATTTTATAAAAAGTGATCTTGATAATATATGCACTGCGATTTTGTTTTTGGTAATTAAAGAGATCATAACGAACTGAAATTAACCAACCCCATGAAAAAAAAAAAAAAAGAAAAAAGGAAAGGACCCCTTACCATTTTAATTTCATAGTATCATATGTAGTACTATCTAATTCTAAGCTAAACTTCAACAAAATTTAATTCCCTTTCGTGAAGTTCTCCTAAATAATAATCATGTTCCAAGATGTTGCAGAAAATAATTATATACATATAAACAATTATTAATAGGCATCGTACGAATATATATGACATAAATTTTACTTTTAATTTTTAAAGTTATGGCTATTAAAAAAAAAGTTTCGAAAAAGAAAATATATTGTTCGTCATTTCGTTGTATAATCATAGAGTGGGTGTCCCTTTAGCACTTCGTTTTAATGAAATTATGTATTGAATATATTAGTTTTTATATTGGATATATCATGATAATTTATAATTAGTATATCTACTGATATAACGATTATTTCACTACTATATTTAAAAAACAAAACGTATACTTACTTAAAATTAGTGCAACGATTATTTCACTACTATATTTAAAAAACAAAACGTATACTTACTTAAAATTAGTGCAAAATTCAGTTATTTTACTATAAGTCTCTGTAAAAGAAGGAAAAGGAAAAGTTCTAATTCCTATGTTTAATTGAACATAAAAGAATTTAAGCTTTGTGGTGCCCACTACAAAATAAAGAATTCAATTCCCGAAACTTAATTCCAGATGAGGGGTTAGAAATTAGTTCCGACAATTTGAATTTAGTAATTTATCCATTTGTATAAACAAATTAGAAAGTAAACCAAAAGGCTATTTTATGTAATTAATTTTATTTTGATTTCTATTCCTCTGAATGTACCAATTTACCCTTTTAGAAACCTATTAAAAAATAAATAAAGGATAAATTTGTAATAAACTTATTTTGATTTCTATTCCTTGGCTTAGTAAACGAAAGAAGGGCAGTTGTTCCTCATTCCATTTCTTTAGACTATTAGTAAACACCATAAATGAATCCTCAAATTCCAATTCCAATTCCTTTACTTATTTATTTTCCAATTCATCAGCAGCTTAATTTCAATTACTTTCAATTACAGGTTAGTAATGATATAATAAGTGTCTTTTGGCTCCTGATTTTAAAGAAATACCCATTTTATCTCTCTATTCCAAAAATGCAAAAATATTCACCGAGTTTTGCAAATATCAAAATTATCCTTTTAAACTTGTTACAGATTTTGGTCCGTGAACCAATGCGCAGCGCGCACCTCCAAGTGGTTTTCTTGAAAGAAGCCAAAATCCAGATTTGATGTATATGTGATCCGTACAACCTTGAAAATGATTATAGATAAATTTTTTACCAATTGATGATTATGGTACCAGTATGGTACATACCCAATCTCCTTCACAAAATGACGTTAGTAATGTACTAAATAAAGTACTCAAATAAATAGTAGCTGAATAATAATAGTACAATATTTTTGGGAAGCAGCAAGAGAGAAAGAGAGTCAGAGTAAATTTAGTGAAGAAAAAAGGCAAGGAGACAAATACATCTTAGGGAATCGTGGCAGCTTAACTTATGTGTGAACCAATGCACATCACGTGCCTTCAAGTGCTTCTTCTTAAAAGAAGCCAAAATCCAAATTTGATGTAGGTGTGGTCCGTACAACTTTGAATATGACTATAGATAAATTTTTTACTAGTTGATGATAGTGGTACCGGTATGGTATCTACCAAATCTCCTTCACAAAATGATATTAGTAATGTACCAAATGAAGTACATAAATGAATAATAGCTGAAGAGTAGTGATATTGTATTTTTGGGAAGTAGCAAGATAGAAAGAGAAAGAGAGTAAATGAAGTGAAGAAAAAAGGCAAGAAGACAAATACGGTTTTAGAGAATTGTGACTGCTTAATTTAGATGTGAGGTATAAGGTACTATTTATACTGACCTTGTGGTCCCAAAATGTTAGGGTTGATAGTCATGTATCCCTTAGAAAGATACAAAGGAATCTCACCTACCTGTTGTATGGACAATAGATAGGTGATTGGACCAAACGTCAGCCTCTCCGAAGCTTGCACCGCCTTTTATATGTTGAGGTAATAGAGCCGCATATGTTACTTGGTCGGAGTTATGCTTTCTCCTGAATGGTCGGCCAGCGTGCTCGGTTAATAATTATTGGCGATCTTTATGCATGTATTCAAGTTGACCGAGCATATCACACCGTCTGACTAGGACTTAGTCTCTCGTTATAAGATCATGGGTCCTGGGTCATCTGACTCTGTCTGATCAGGTTGCCATCCTTTTGGGAGCTATTCAGCTCATAATGAATTTGGTGTCGTTTTGGTGTTGACTACGATGTATCGTTTTGGATCTCTCTTAGAGGCCACATGTCATCTTTAGATTGGTTGGAGAAAATACCCACAACAGAACTGATTTAATTTTTATTGACCAAATTTTTTCAAATGTCAGAAATACCCTTGTTAATAAATTAATAATAATATTATAGGTAGTACAAAATTTGTATCCAGATTATTTAATTGATTCTTCTCATAAAATGATTATATATATGTCTAGTTACATGAATTATCGAGAGTATTTCATGCATGTTAAAAGATTTAATAAACAAAAATCGGTCAATTAATGAAACTTTGACCCAATTTCAAAATTCAGGGCATACGTTATAATTGGCTTTCAAAAACATAGCACAAAGTGAGTGTTTTGTTAAAACCTAGATGATGTTTATGGTATTTTCCTTAAAATTTTAATAATATAGGTTTTTATCCTACATGTATTATTTTTAAAATATATATCAATAAAATTAGAAACAGAAAGTTCATTAAAGCTTAAAAAATTTCCATTCCTTCAACTGAAATTAATATCTTACTCTTTCCAAACAAAAAATGATGTCGTTTAGGGGACCGCTCTAAGCACTTCCCAGACTAATCCTCAAGTACTTTTCCTGTAGTCATTAAATAAATAAGTCGTAATAAAATTTCTGTGGACAAATAACCTGCTGGTGATCACTGGTCAGTAACCTCACGCGCGTGATGAGGAATATTTTTCTGCTCGATCGTTACTGCCTATTGGTGCACACTTCAAAAGTTTCCCAATTAACTAGTCCTTTATCAACAAATAATATAGTCGGTACTTGTATAGTGGAAATCTGATCTGTCTAATTGTATAGTACAGTGGGTAGTTGAAGAATGAAGATCTTGAATATTTCTATAAATTTCTTTTGAAACTGCTGAGAAAAGGCATTCTAAACCAATTTTACTATAAAAAAATAAAATAAAAGATTTAAAACAAATTAATCATAGATGAAACTGAAAAAATAGACTTTTTTTTTTAAGTGGAGTTTAACTAATGACCACCACTTGTTACAAATTTAAAGGAAAATAAAACACATACTTTACCAAAACTTGAACCCTTAATCCTCCAAACTCATACACACATCCCGCAAATCTTAGACCAACTGAGGCTAGCTCAGTTGGCAAAAATTATGAGCGACATTCATGCATGCTGAAACAAAGCCTCTCCCGAATTATACTATATATAGAGAGAGCAAAATCCAGCGAAAAAATCTAATTTATAAAAAAAAAAAAAACAAAAAAAAAAACAAAATGCATGAGGGTACGAACACTCACTTAAAGCCATAAAATGGACAAAGAGACGTCTATAGCAAGTAGAATATATACATATTGGTATATATATATATATAATTAATCAAATAACAAAAGATTTTGAAGGTATTGCTTTTCTAATATATATATATATATTAAAGCAGCTAAGGCGTAAGGTCAAATTTTATAGAGTTTAATTAAAGCAGCTTTAATTTCGCTTTTCATTCGTCAAAAACTTTTTCATTGAAAACAATTATTAGTAACTAAACTTCAAAATTCCTCGACTTATCAGCTTTCCGAAAAGAAAAAGGAAATATTACCACTGAAGTCAATGCCTTGATCTTCACCTACCAACACCCCGGCAATAGTGTAAAGTTCTTTGGTAGAGAGAAGGAAAAATTAGCTAGAAAACAATGTGTGTAAAATGGAAAGAAAAATTTCTCTTTATTTGATAGAAAGAGAGTAAAAGAAATTAATATATTTAAAAATGACTATTTTATCATTAATATAATGATTTTAAAAATTAATATATAAAGTTATATAATTTGATAAATTTATTTTTGTAATTGATTAAAATATTTTTTCTTTCATTTTTCTCTTTAATTTAGAGTGGAAAATTTTTGTGGACCCCACCTCACTTTTTTCCCATCTCTTTTCTCTTCTATTTTCTCTTCCTCTCCTTTTTCCTTCTTACCAAACAATCAATTTTTTCTTTTCCTTCCATTTTTCCCTCCTATCATTTCCTTAATCTCCTTTTTCCCTTCTACTAAATATAACCTTAGACTAGATCAATTACTGTAAATCATTTTATAAAATAATTCAATGACGTGTCGTTTAATTTTTCATTTTTGACTACGTACAATTATAGGTAAGCAAAATACGCGTAAGAAACCACCTAATTTATGCACAATTGGATCAAATGCTCATATTTTGTTCAAATGCTCATATTTTGTTCAAATGCTCATAGCTAGATTCGTGTTATAGATAAAAGTTGTTATCTTTTTTTTTTTTGATAGAAAGATAAAAGTTGTTATCAAAACAAGAAAAAGAGATCACAAAATTTATGTCTTAATACTCATCTAAACTTTCTTATTTTAACATATGTATGATTGAATTCTCCATCTAAACTTTCTTATTTTAACATATGTATGGTTGAATTCTCCTTTTTTTTTTTTTAATGATTACGAACTATATTAAATATCTATATATGGATATGAAAATGTTGTAACTAATGAATTGAAATATATCAACGTAATTAATTGTCATATAAACTTATCTTAAAAACTAAAATAACTTTTACATATGTAGAATGCTTATACGTGATCATAAAAAAAATTTAAACATACCAAGAATTAGCATTAATAATAGAACAAAACAATAGTGGGGAGTTGAAGATATTTTTAACTTATCCAGAACATTAATTGTCACTTTCGCTTTGAAAAATAAAGCATGCTAAAATTTAAACAAATGAGTTTAACCTAAAGGAGGCAAATTACCTTTATTTTTTTCCCTAAACATTGCTAAGGAAAAACGGCGCGTCATTAATTTGACATATATGTATACTAACCTACCTATATATAATAACATTTTCTAATTAACCATACTTGACCATTTATAACAAAACTAGCTAGTGTCAAATATTTGAACATATATTATATATAGGAGCTTATAGAAATATGACCAAATTTTGGGCCCAATTTCAGTAAATATTCCTTTGTCAAATGTTATAGCAAAATGTCCGGTATATATGCTTATATACTAAGTGTAAAATTTTATATACTAAGTATAAAAAATTATATACCCAGTACATTTCAGTATAATAACTAAAATTGGTAGATATATGTATCTACCAAGTGTAAAAATATATATACCTAGACATTTAGCTATAAAATTTTAAAAGTGGACATCTACTTAATCAAATTTAAAATTTTCCTAAATTTCTAATATATTTATTACTTAAGGCCTTTTTGGGTCGGTAAGGCTTTCAACTAATCATCATATTAAATATTTACATGTTGATAATCTTCAAGCACCAGACCCACCAACCATACCAAAAACACTATATAAAGAGGCCCAGCATATAAAATATCAATAGCATATAATTAGAGAACTATTCAATATTTTACTACTATAAATATAAGCAAAGCCTCTCAATCAAATATAGCCCACCTTCTATAATACCATACCATCAAACTGCTCTCTTCTTTTCCATGGCGCCATTTTCAGTTGTTAGGAAGGATTTTGAGCTTGTTAAGCCCTCAAAACCAACGCCTTCCGATGTTCTCTCTTTCTCCACCATTGACAACGATGTTAACCTCGAAACCATCTCCCCAACCATCTTCGTCTACGAAGCCAACAATGATGATAGTTCCAAAACGGTCGAGCCTGCTGACATGATCAAACAAGCTCTCTCGGAGGCTTTGGTCTATTACTACCCTCTAGCCGGGAGGCTCAAACGACACAAGCACGACCGAAGGCTTAAGCTCACTTGCAACACAAACGGCGTGCCGTTTTTGGTGGCCACGGCAGACTGTACTCTCTCCTCTCTCAGTTACTTGGACGACCTCAACTTCGAAATAGCCAGGGAGTTCGTCTCTACTTCGTCGCCTCTTGACGACGAAGAGGTCGGTTCCAGCCCTCTTATTTTGCAGGTGACTAAGTTCTCTTGCGGGGGTTTCACTATTGGATTCGGGCTCTCTCACTCGGTATCCGATGGCTTTGGCGCGGCGCAGTTTTTCCAAGCCATGGCTGAGCTTTCTAAAGGCAAGGAGCTTTCGGTGAAGCCGGTTTGGGAACGAGAGAGGCTGGTGGGGACTCCTATTAAGGAGCCTCTCAAGGTTGACAAGGCTTCTCCTGCTAAGTCTCCTTACATGCCCTCTTCGGACATTTTGGATGACTGTTTTTACGTGAAGAGTGAGAGCATAAAAAGACTGAAAGAGAGTTTAGCTAAGGAGATGATGAATGGCACAAGTACTTTAACCACTTTTGAAGTACTTGCTGCCTTTGTTTGGAGAGCGAGGTTGAGATCCCTAAAACTCAACCATGATGGAATTACAACTCTCTATTTCGCTACGGGGCTAAGGAAGGTGATAAGCCCTCCTTTGCCAGAAGGGTATTATGGGAATGCCTTTTTGACCTCGGCGGTTGAGGTAACAGGGAAAGAGCTTGAAGAGAAACCGCTCTCCGAAATCGCGAACTTGATCAAGGAGAAGAAGAAGGACGTTTTTGACAACAGCTACATTAGAAGAACAATTGATGTTTTGGAGACAGAGTTGGTCAATAGGCGAAATGAGAAGATTAAGGCCACGGGTGCACTAATGGCCTTGACCGATTGGAGAAATTTGGGGTTGGTTGTTGACGAAATTGGGTTTGGATGGAAAGTAGTGAATGTGACAACGTTACAATGGGAGTGTTTTGGGTCAGTGGATTTGTGCACCTTCTTGCCACCTCCAAAATCGGATCCTTCAATGAAAGATGCGGTTGGGATTTTGGTCTCTCTCCCTAGGCAAGCCATGCCCAAGTTCAAGGAAGAGATGAGTGCTCTTAATTAATTATGGAGATCATGATAATGATGGTGCTTTTTCTAAACAAACTTTTATAAATATGTTGCTTCATCTTTCGGTTTGAAGAATAAATTACTGGTATAAGTGAAAAAAAAAAAAAATGGTATAAATAGTTAGTGTTTGCAGCCTTTTATCAGCACTGGGCCACGTTGTCTCTACTTTTGTAAATTTGTTGAATTAGATATTAGGAAGTGTGAGACCAATGTTTAAAGTACTCATGAATGACCACGATGTTGAGATCGATCGTTAGCTATATTTTATATATGTAGCAAGTTCATTAAAGAAGAAAAATGCTTTTTAATTAGCTTGTGTGCTTGAGGGAGAATATATACGTACGTAGTACGTACAAGTACATATGTATATTGTATGTTGCACTTAATTAATATGAGAATCGATCCTGTGTACATTATGCTACGCATACATCTACTACAAAACCGTACTTAATGTTAATCTCTCATTTCAAACAATGTTTTAATTTATTTTGCACCATTGGATCAAACAACCATGCACTAAAAAAAATTAAAAAAAAATCTTTAATTTGAGTCTCAAGTACGAATTACAAATATGAGTGACTGAAAAAATGTCATTATAATTATATTGTAATAATTATAAATTTGTGATTTGATATTATTAGATTTAGATGTCTTTTAATCATAATTAATTTCATTATTGTATACTAAAATTTGTAACTAAAAGTATATAGAATATGCCGCTTAATTTTATTAATAGCATAAATAATTTGTTGTCACTATTTTTTTTTTTTTTGGAACAATGCAAATAATATAGATACTGAAGCTCAGAAATAAATCCAATGCAATATATTACTTATTCTTATCTCAAATGAACCACTTTGAAATCAATATATCCTCTCTCAAAATAGTCAATCAAAGTCAAGGGCTATATATCATCATCACAGACAGGCCGCCCACAAAGGTTTACTGGATGCAGAAGACGGAATCTTGTACGGTAGGTATATCTATCTTTGTTCGTTTCAAATAATTGCGTAGCGGTAGGTGACGATTAATTTCTGTAAGTCAATTAATATGTTTACCGCTCCTTCCTTCCAAAAAAAAAATTTGTTTACCCTTTGTCACATTAATATTGATTTATATTTACCAACAAATTGCTTATATATGATGGTTGTGTTGAAAGAGTAGCAGTTGTTCCTTATCTTAATCTGAGTGGGCGCTCTAATGAATGTGACTTTCTGGAATAAAAACAAACTATGACCTGTTACATGATGTATTATTCTTATTATTACTAAATATACTAAGATCAACTAAATCCCCACGTCTAAAACTTCTTGTACTGTATGACAAGTAAAGACAAGCTAACTTAGTTATGGGAGATCCACGAAGAACACTTTGGTTTGGAGATCAAAGATGTATTGAACTAGAAGTAATTAGTACTTTTAATTAATTATTTTGGTGAAGATTTTTCTCCACTTGATGTAAGTGTTTATTTTTCTTTCTGAGTACATGTTGGAAAAAGAAAATTGAAATATGCCCTTGAGTTAAAAGTAGCAGTGGAGACAGATTTAAAAATGAGAAAGTAGATGAAGATGGCTTACTAGTCAAAGACCAAAGGGCCGGTTTGAGCTAGATCCGCTTATTATAGAAGTAGTCCATAATAGATGTTGCGTGATACACTTTGGCAATTGGCACGAAGAGTCAAAGACATCTTTGCCGAGTGCGACGTGTATATATTTTTTGCTTAAGACTGTTGTTGTCGCAAATTTATCAAGTATTCGTGTTGTGCAATTTTATTTTTTAAATAGAATGCAAACAAACACGTATTTATAAAATTATAATTATGGATCGGTTCAAGTTTAATCATACACGAACTAACAGTAGAGTTAATAGATATGCATACGGACAGCCCGGCTTGACTCGGCCTGACGAACATAATTTTAGCAGGCCCACAAAAGGGGCCTCAGGCTGGCCCATGTAAAAAAAACAAGACCCAGCATCGTCTACTGAGGTCTGCGGAGTCAAGATGGGCCCGACAGGCCTGGCCCACGGAATTTAGAAAAGAGGTAAAAAGTTGAGGAAATTTGATTTTATACATAAATTTCAGAAAAAAAATTTGAAACTCCTGAAATATTTTAATAGAAAAATACCACTTTTACTAATAAATGAGTTACTTGCAGTAACGAGACTAATTACTTTAAGTAACTCGATAAGCAATACTAAGCAACCTGAATGGTCACCTTGAGTACTATTGAAAAATACCGATTTTGGAGAAGTGATATTTTTTTATAAAATTTTTTGATCAATGGTATTTTGCTAAATAAACTTTAATAAACTGATAATTTTCTAAATCAATCTGAATTTTTCAAACAATTCAGCCCAACCGGGATTTTCAAAATGTTGGATTTTGAGCTTGGATTTTTGTAAGAAGCCCTAAAAACTTTTTCCTTCTTTTTAGAAAGAAAAATAAATAAATAAATAAATCAAACATAACGGGCTGAGTCAAGTCGGCCCATCAGTTCAACCTAACTCAAACGTTTGGGGAATTTTCAAGATTATCAGTTAAGGAAAGCTTATATACCAAGAACTAAACTGACTAAAACAAAACAATAAATAGTTAATAACAAAATTAGGATTCAAAAGTTGCCTTTTCGCAATAGTTTACTGATACTCTTTTTTATATTCTTATTACGATAACCCAAAAATCTTGTTATTGATATATTTGTGATCCACTTTTCGTCTCTTTTTTTGAAAAGTTTGAAAATGTAGTCCTTATGCTTGTACTGTACTTGAAACTCTTTTATTTCAAGCAATGATATTCTTATGAGGAGCTCATTTTTATCCCCAAAAAAAAAAAAAAGTTTTCCTTTTCTAAGAACTGAAAATTGAAATGAACATGAAAAAAAAAAAAAAAGGTAAAAAACTCATAAACTGACAATCCAATCTGATGCGGTGATAAAAGAAGTAGAATTTATGGATAAGTGGGATCGGCGTAGACGAAAATAAAGCAATTTTCAGATTTTCGGGGGAATTTTTGGAATGTCCGTTTTCGTCAAATTTAGGTGGAATCAGCCCAATAAATGAAAGTTAGTGGCTATGCCACCGAGCTACGACCTCTTTCGGCTAATTTAGATCATTTAGATCTCCGAAAATGCAATTTCTCATTTTTTGACATTTTTCTGTTTTTAGATTATCTATAGTAAATAAATTCAGAATTCAAATTCGTTAGTTATGAATTGATCCTAGATAATAGGCTTTTTATTTATCTTTTTCAAAAAATAAGATATTGTTATCTTTTATTTAAATATTTTATTTAGACTTTATTTAAGAGTTGTAAGCCAAGATAGCAGATCAGTTTTTCTTGGAAATAAAAATTATCCTAAGTATTTTCATTCAATTCTCTCTCTTTCTCGGTATTCATGAGCTAATCAACGAGTTTGAGTATTAGCCGAATATTTTCCGTCGTTCATAGAAGCTTTCGCTACGTCAGTACGAATTATATTGTAATAATTATAAAAATAAAAAAAAAATCTTTAATTTGAGTCTCAAGTACGAATTACAAATATGAGTGACTAAAAAAATGTCATCATAATTATATTATAATAATTATAAATATGTGATTTGATATTATTAGATTTAGATGTACTTTTAATCATAATTAATTTCATTATTGTATACTAAAATTTGTAACTAAAAGTATATAGAATGCCGCTTAATTTTATCAATAGCATAAATAATTTGTTGCCACTATTTTTTTTTGGAACAATGCAAATAATATAGATACTGAAGCTCAGAAATAAATCCAGTGCAATATATTACTTATTCTTATCTCAAATGAACCACTTTGAAATCAAGATATCCTCTCTCAAAATAGTCAATCAAAGCCAAGGGCTATATATCATCATCACAGACAGGCCGCCCAGCCCACAAAGGTTTACTGGATGCAGAAGACGGAATCGTGCACGGTAGGTATATCTATCTTTGTTCGTTTCAAATATAATTGCGTAGCGGTAGGTGACGATTAATTTCTGTAAATCAATTAATATCAAATCCTAATTTTCAAATTTCTTTCTAAAAATGTACAAGCCCTAATTTTCACATCCGCAATTCTCGTAAGGGGGCCTTTAAAGTAGATATTAGACTCTAGCTCAAGTTCATTTGCGTTGTAGAGTTGAGGAGTATTTCCATAAATACCAACTCTTAGGAAAATATTACCGTTATAGCAATTCTTTTTCTAAATAAAACTGCTAAAACAAAAAGATTAACACTGCTCGTCCTTAGTCTAATTTCCTTTCGAATTGAGTTGGAGATGGTCATTGCTTCCAGTAATTGCTATGTTCCCACTACTCAACAGCATCAAACCTTCCTTCCAAACAAAGGTCGCAAAGAGTATCATATTGGAGCCTTGGCCGATTTTTCAGTTATTGAAAAAAAAAAAAAAAAGTTTAGAGTATTAATTATTATGGAGCATCATATGCTGTCCAATACCACATAATGTGTCAATATGTTACTAATTAATTATGGGTACACTTTAGGGGACCCAATTTTATTAATTAAAATTTTTCAGTAACAAACAGACACATTATGTGGTGGGAGCACCACTTATGTTTCGTAGCATTGCTATTTAGTTTATGTATACGTGTACTAAGGTATATATCAATATATCAATATTAACTGATATACTTGGAGGTTTAAAAATATATATATACCCACTCTGCTTTCTCCTTGTGTTACGAATGTTCTTATTTACTTCTTTTGCTTTTTGACATCAAAGACTGATGTTGATATGGTTGTAGATGTAGCTTAGTTGTAACTATATCGGGTAAATTATAAAAAAATATCCTAAAGTTTGAATGTTCTGCAATTTAAATCTTAAAGTTTGGATTCCGCAAAATAATACCTTGAGATTGATAATTTATGAAAATTAATACCTGGAGGCTGGATTGATTTTTTGATCAATTTTAGTAACAAAAAAAAAACAATAATATCCTCTATTAAAACTAGATTAGTTCTTATTATTCCCCTAAATTTTGAGAATATTATTGTCTTTTACTAATTAAAATTATTCAAAAAGTCAACTTAAAGTATTAATTTTCAGAAATTTGTAATCTCAGAGTATTATTTTATATAGTCCAAACTTTATGGTTTAAATTGTAGAACACCAAAATCTCAGGGTATTTTTGTACATTATACTCTAACTACATTTTCTCCAAAATAAAATGTTTCCAATCTCCCTCCTCTTGGATTTTTTTTCTTTTTTTTTTTAAAAAAAAAAAAAGAGAAATCTGATTGATTAGCTAGCAAGCTATGTTTATCCTTACCTCTCCAACTCAATTAATTGTTCTAATTATATCCCCATAAAGGTCCATTCTTCAATTATTCTCCAAATTTCTAATAAATATATTTGCTAAATTTGTCTCAGGAGGTGAGGTTTTATGGCTATAATTTAGACCTCAGAACAACAACCCGGCCGGTTGATCTGTTTGTATCCAGGAAACACCACGCCCATACAAATGGGACATTTGTGCTTAATTCGTTTATTCCCATCCCATGGTAAAAAGATACATGAGGGGCAGTGCTGCTTTTTACCTGCATCGGATTCGCTTTCTCCACTTCATCCCTTGAATTATATTAAGCGTAATTATAAGAATATTCACATGTAGAGTTTTTTAATTAAAATTTTTAAAAATTTAACCACACATTTTCAAGAAACTACATAGGCTTAATTAATGAACTCTATTTATTGCAAGCAAATTAAGAAAAAAAAAATACTTACTACTACTCAATCTTCACCCTACCATAATATAGATCATATGTTTTCACACATACCTCAGTGATTGTAATATATAGGATCGAGATCCCAAATAATAAGCACTCTTATCACTTGAATCAATCCACATCATCAACTACGTAGGCTCATTGCTCCTCTACCTGTTATCATTCTTTGTTATCACGTATTATTCATTATTTTTCCTTTGGAAAACCACTCCTAGACAATAACATCCCCCAACCCAAAAACAAAATAAAAGAAGTACGTAGTGGCTCCGTGTACTTAGAGCTGATCAATCTATGTCACGTATTATGCACCAATTTTTCTTTTTAGAAGTAATTACTACAAAACAACATATTAAATCTCACTTTAACGAAGGACGATTTTTTTTTTTTTTTTCATTCTTTCACCTTGCGTCCAGTTAAACGAGAGTTGTATCTCAAAACTTCTTTATCGTCAAACGCAAATGTACACACTAGAGAGTGAATGTGACTTTCCTTATTTTTATCTCAAATGGACCATTTGAAATTATATAATCCTTTAGAAATAGCCACTCTGATATTTTCAAAGTCTAAGTGCGAAATGACTCGGAATCAATTAAATCTGAAATCCATCCAAGAGCGTACAAACGAAAAATGACACTTTCCCAGAAATGAGAACAGTATTATTTCTCTACCTAGCTAGCACCGTACCAAACACATAAGAAATTAGGAATTTTTCCACATTCTCATTCTCACCCCTTGTACTGTATGTTCCAACCATAGTTAGTTGACCTGGACCATAGCAATAGTAGACTATAGATTTTAACACAGTGTCATGAATTGGTCAATTCAACACAGTGAAGTTTTGGTTGGTGAGTCGTACTTATATATTCTAATACTGCTCATGCATGCGTGTAAAGAAAAAAAGTCATTAAAATTATCTAGGTCAAGTAAAAAAAAAGGGTCTAGGATTCAAGCTAGCACACCAAGGCCACCAACCGGATAAAAAAACACGTACACCTAGAAAATCGATACTATAAATAAGAGAGGGCTCTCCCGACCAAATTCATCACTCAACGCCTCAAACCTTATATCCCACACTTTGATCATCAAATCGGCCATCGATCGATCAAAGCTAGCTAGCTAGCTCTCTTGATCTTAATTCTTAATCATCGTCTTCATTCCAATAATATTACTACCATGGCTCCCCAACTCAACACCACAACAGAGTTTTCGGTCGTGAAGAACGAAGTCGAGCTTGTGAAGCCCCCAAAACCAACACCTTCCGAGGTTCTGTCTTTGTCCACCATTGACAACGAAGCCAACCTCGAAGCCTTCTCCAAAGCCATCTACGTCTACCAAGCCGAAGATGAGACCAAATCTCATAATAATGTCGACCCGGCTGATATGATCAGGCAAGCTCTCTCCGAGGCCTTGGTCTACTACTACCCTCTAGCCGGGAGACTGAAACGACTAGACCACGACGGAAGGCTTCAGCTCACATGCAACGCAACCGGCGTGCCGTTCTTGGTCGCCACGGCCAACTGTCGTCTCTCCTCTCTCAGTTACCTAGACGACATCGACTTCGAAATCGCTGAGAACTTCGTGTTCCCTTCTCCCACAAGCGACTGCCCTTTCGTCCTGCAGGTGACCAAATTCGCTTGCGGCGGTTTCACCATCGGGTTCGGGATTTCTCACATGGTGGCCGACGGGTTCGGCGCGGCTCAGATCTTCAAAGCCTTGGCGGAGCTCTCCAAAGGGAAAGAGCTCTCGGTGAAGCCAGTATGGGAAAGAGAGAGACTGGTGGGAACACCCATCAAGGAGCCTCTCAAGGTCGACAAGTGTCCTCCCGCCACGTCACCTTACGGCATGTCTTCGGACATTGAGGACGAAATCTTTTACGTGAAGAGTGAGAGCATAAAGAGACTGAAAGAAGAGATATTGAGCAGCGGCAGCGGTAACATCACCACGTTCGAAATACTCGCCGCCTTTGTATGGAGAGCCAGGTTGAGAGCCCTAAAACTCAATCACGATGGCAAGACGTGTCTCTACTTCGCTACGGGGCTGAGGAAGCTGATACAGCCTCCACTGCCAGAAGGGTATTATGGGAATGCGTTTTTGACTTCGGCAGTGGAGCTAACGGGGAAAGAACTGGAGGAGAAGCCGTTATCTGAGATAGTGAATATGATAAAGGAGAAGAAGAAGGATGTTTTGGACAACAACTACATTAGAAACACAATCGATGTTTTGGAGACCAAACTGGTGAATAGGGACAATGAAAAGATTAAGGCCACGGGAGCACTAATGGCTTTAACGGATTGGAGGAATTTGGGTTTGGTTTCGGATGAGTTTGGGAGTGGATGGAAGATAGTCAACGTAACGTCGTTACCATGGGAGTGTTTTGGGTCAGTAGATTTGGTCACATTCTTGCCTGCTCCAAAATCGGACCCCTCACTAAAAGGTGCGGTTGGGATATTGGCCTCTCTTCCTAAGCAAGCCATGCCAAAGTTCAAGGAAGAGATCGATGCTCTTAATTAATAAAGTGTGCATATGATGATGATGGTGCTAATGTTAATTTGTTCTTATTGTTAATTTATTGTTTAGTTTTCCGATTCGAAGAATTAGTTATTGCTTGATGATCTGTAATAAAAATGTACAGATTTCATGAAGAGTAATTAATGAATATTATTAGTGCTGCATTTTATCTATCAACGCCAATTGCGCTTAATGTACTTTATTAATTAATTTGATGGGCCATTATCAACTGCTTAATATATCGAATTCGTGCATAAATGCATTTATTTTGTATATATATATGGGCACGGTATTTTTTTTTTCTCTATATATAGGTATCATTTTAGCTAATAAAAATTTTTTTTCCATATTTTTCTATATTAAAAAGTAAGAGAGAGAAATAACGTTAATAATACACGTCTTTTCATATACTTTATTGTTGTCATTGGATCACCATTAAATGATGATCTAACATCTAAAAAAAATATCTACACATAGGTAAAAAAAAAAAACTACTGGATTGGCAACCTATATATATTATATACACACAGCTTATTCACGAAGAAAATGACTTTTTTTCTTTTTAATTAGCTTTTGTGCTTGATGTAGACTACATATACGCGATACATATATTATATAATATGCACGTGTTTAAATACTATATTATTTTTTGAGGTAGTGCCTGCCTAACTATATATTATAAACATTGATCAACGTACATTCCCTTATGCGTTATTGCGTTATGCGTACGTATACATGTCATCATATATATATATAAATATATACTAATGATATTATTAAAACAAATGTTTTGTACCATCCGTCGACCGAAAAAAAAAAAAAAAGAGAAGAAATTCTTACTTGTACCCGATCCAAAATTTTTAGTCGCCGAATATTGAATGCAAACAATATACAAAAAGATCAGTAAATTAATTGATCAACTTACATAATTCTAACCCTATATATATCCTTATATAATGAATCCATAAAAAAAAAATAAAAAATCCTTATATAATGAACCACTTTAAATTAGCATATCAACAATATTTTATTAGACCACTCAAATAATGACACATGTACACCTCTACTCTTGTACCGAAATCACTTCTCTTTTTTCTGTCATCTTTCCTGTTTCACTAGTTAAAATTAAGATACGTCACCCCGTTAAAAACTGCTATCGTTACCTTAAACAAAACTAGCCCGAATGTCGTTTCGTTTCTCTATCACCTTTTTTGTTAACTTTTTCCCTTTGTTTTTTTCGTTTATTGTATTGCATTTAAGAAAAAAAAAATTAATCTGTCTTTTCGTTGACCCTAGTCAATGCCATTGTCTTTTTCCTTTATCTACACCCTGAAATTCATATTCCTACAGACAGACCCAGAACTGATTTTTTTCGTGGAAAACTGAAAAACCAACATGTAGTGGAGAAGAAGAGAAGAAGAAAAGAGAAGAAAATAGGATGTTAAACTTAAGATATAATTCAGAACCATCTTGGCATCCCCTCCAACTCCAAAATACGATCTCTCCCCGTCCCCCGTCCATAAATGCATCACCTTTCTCATTTTTTGTCTGGAAATAGTAAAGCCCATATCCACTTTAAAAGCTTCAAAAAAATTAAACTTAAAAGAATCAGATGGCTTTCCAAATCCCAGATCGCCATTTTTCTTTTAAACATGCAACAACAAATCTTATTTATAAGCAAAACTTCAAGAAATTATGTCAATTAGTGAATAATAAGAAAAACTAAGAGTGTGTTTAGTATAAGATTTAAATTTCTATGCTATAAATCTAGAAACAGTTTTTATGTATTCTTCTAATTTTCTACGTGAAAACTGTTCCTAGATTTATAAAATAAGATTCGAATCCCGTACCAAACTCATCCTAAAATTCTGAAAACTCCCCTCCTCTCTCACGCTATAGAAGGATAATATTGATCAAGGCCAAAAATAATACATATCTTATTTCCAAGGATAGTATTGTATTCTTCTCACAAGGTTGTAACTGGGAAATAGAGGAGCGAAAAGAAGATGTTGAATCCGAAGCAAGAAGGGAGAATAGGATGATGAAGAAAAAAAAAATGCAATAGTATTAAAGAAGGAAAAATATAAAGGGAGCGGCTACTATACAACCCCATAAATTGGATAGAGTGATACATCCATTTTTAACGGCTAAGACATGATCTGAGGAGGTTGGTCCCCAACAAATTTTGGTTGAAGCATCAACCTGTCTGCATAGAATAAATTATGATAAAAAAGATTCTCATAAACAGAAAGAAAGAACAAGGAGAGCTACCTGTTCGTTTCGTCCTCCTCGAATCGAAGCTTCTTTGGAGGAAGCAGAGTCCTGACTCCAAATTTTTTTGACATTTGTGCTGTTGATCTTTCTATAAGACTCTACAATTCTTATAGACAATACTCGAATTAATATTATTATAATTATTGTTTTTGCTTGGTTAATTTTGAGTATTGAGGATACATATACATATATAAATAGTCAACTGGGTTTAGGTTATCGGTTTACATAAGAAGTTATAAGATAAGACGGAGGAACGGAAAAAAGAAAAAAAGAAAAAAAGAGGAAGGTTCATATATATTCTAGTTCCATTGATTCTATATGAAGATAAGACATTTCTTTCATTCCCAAAATCCTCTCCAATCAATAATGCTGTCCATTTTTAAGTGGGCTAGCTCATAGAAAGCCCACTACCATGACATTTTCCACTTTTATGACTTTCTCAATGAAACAGACAATGGTTTTTTTTTTTTTATAAATATTTTTTGTTCTGTTTTTTAAATTTCGGATTCCAAGAGAAAACATAGGCTCAAACATGGTTTCATTCCTCTGATTTGCTCATACATGGAAGACAAGTTAAAAGGACTTAAAAAAGAAAAAAAGGAAAAAAGGAAAGAACAAGATTATGCAATAAAATCAGCTTCAATTCAACTTAGCAAACGAAACTGATCTCACATCCAGAAGCCGTTCAATCCAAAATCCAGTCACCTCTGCCCTCTGCTGTCATTAATCTTCGACCCACACACTCCGTGCCACTCCTCGTTGGGCTCACACCCAGAAGCCCGAAAAAAAGAAGAAAGATTAGGAGGGTTCTCTTTTTTTAACAGAATATCTGTTGGAAAAAATGGTGCTAAACACCGTTATCGCGAATCATTTTGAAGCAATTGAGTATGACTCACTCAGTATTTTTTATAGGTTATGGTGGATTCTTGATCTATTCGGCAAGTATTTCAAAATTGTATACTCATATGTTTAGAATGAATTTTAGGTGAATAAGAAATTGTGCTCAAAATTCACTCATTGGGACAGAAAAATACAAAGAAAATAATTAAGAAACTAATCCCATGTTGCTTAGGATGAAAAACTTCCCTCATTTGGAGCCTATGTAATGAAGCTTAGGTTGTTCAACTTAATTACACCTTAGTATTCTCTTCATTTTTTAAAATTCTTTCTCTATTTTAATTCTAGTTTTGAATTCTTAGTTCAAAAATTCCTAAATCTAGTTCTAGTTAAATTTTTGAAGTTCTCTGATAGAATTCTGATTTTGAAATTTTTTGATAGAGTTCTGTTAAATTTTTGAAGTTCTCTGATAGAGTTCTGATTTTGAAGTTCTCTCATAGAATTCTGACAGTGTGATACACAGGCCTTGGTGTTCTGGTTTTATTTTGAAGTTCTCTGATAGAGTTCTGGCAGTAATCTATTTTTAAAAAACTGAGTGACACTTAAGCCTCGGTTCTACTATTGCGTTTTTAATTTCTTTTTCTCTTATTTAATTATAGTTATCTTATTTAGTTATTTATACTTTAATTATAGCTTTAATACAGTTGCTTTAGTTTTATAATTATTTTATTGATATTATTAATTATTTAATACTGTTATTATATTGTTGATAATATAATTATGTTGTGATTAGTTTAATTATTTAATTTCTGTTTGTTTTATAAATATTTTTACATAATTGTCCTACAATTTCTAATTGATCTTGCTCTAGAGAAGGTCGTCTTTCTCGTTGCAGATCAGGGGAAAGAATTTTTTTTTCCTCCTTTAGGTTAAAGTTTTACTTTTATTCTGTGTAACTATTGGAACCTTTTTCTCATCTATTACAAAATAAAAGTCACCATCCGATTTAAATCACTCGGTCAATATGAGGGGAGTTACTCATACAGTCACTTTTAGGGGTTGTATAGTAGATATCCCCAAATATTAAATAAGACTCTGGACGAAAGAAACAGAAATGGCTTTAATAATCTTAACAGAAGTAAAACGTGAGGTGATACTATTTTGAGTTGGCATTTTTTAATTAGTGGGACATGAAAATAGGGACAGATGATTTCAGTCTCCATATAATACTAGGACCTGTGGAGGATTCTTTCACGACGTTGAGATCATTTCATCTCTTATAAATATTGTCATTTTTCAAAAGAAGAGTAAGCCGTCATATGTTTTCAAAATCCTAGGCTTGCTTAATATATTCACTTTCTCATCTCACTAATTAACCCGGTTGCCAATGCCTAAACAATATTAACCCATTTCTCTTAGATAATTGTAGGTATTAAACTGGCACCACAATAGCTTGTGGTGACAAAATCCGTGTGTATTTCTTGTAGAAATAGCACAGACTAGTACATCAATATATGCAAAGAGCTTGGGGAGAAGTCAGATAACTGACGAGCAGCCAGAGGGAGATCACTTAACCCCAATCCACCCTGTCCCATTTATGTAGATTCGTAGAAAAGCCACAAATACCCTGAAAAAAAAAAAATTGCAGTAAGCATTGTTCAGAAAATACTTATGTAAGAATTTCGTCCCTGGTACGCTTTCTCCATTGTTGTTCTATAAGACTTCGTTTGGTATGCAAGATAAGATAGGATAGGATTGGACTATTTTAAAGGATTAGATTGGATTGGATAGGATAGAATAAGATGGAATTATAGTCCAATCCTATGCCATATTTGGTGTGCTACTTTTTGTTAGGATAGGTGTGTTTCATAGTTTTAGGTAAATTACAAATTTTGAGGTTTAATTATTTAGAAAAATTTCATTTTTGAAAATTAATTTAGAAAAATATCATTTTTAGAAATCAATTGTGTAAAAATATCATTTTTAAAAACTTATTTACAAAAATACTATTTTTTAAAAAACTATTTTGAAAAATACCACTTTTAAAAAAATATTTTGAAAAATACCACTTTTAAAACTTATTTTTGGAAAATGACATTTTTTTTAAATGATTTGCAAAAGTACCATTTATAAAAAATATTTTGAAAAATATCATTTCTGGTTTTACCACTTTTAAAAGAATTTCGAAAGTATTATTTGTTACTACTTCAAAAACATTCTATTTTTTTAATCAAATTCATAATCCCTCCCAATCCCAAATTCTCAAGAGGATAAGATTATCCCCTTCTAAGGGGATTATTTTTGGAGTGGATTATTTTAATCCAATCCAATCCATCTCATATGCATGCACCAAACATGGGATTAATTTAATCCAATCTAATCCCATCCTTATCCTGCATTCCAAACGTGGCCTAAAAGATTCTCCCATCACCGATCAGTCTCTTAAAAAAATCAACCGTATTTTTTCCTTAGTAAATTACAATAATTTGTTTCAGATGCCCACCATCGCCGCTGCATTTCGTCACCGAAGACCGGAGATCCAGTCTGCCGAATCTCCTGTCACTGTGACGATTTTCTAGCCACTGGAATTTTATCTGACGTCGTTTCACCACATCGCCAGTACTATGGATTTATCTTGTCGTCGCCGTTATTTTCCGACTGGTTTCAACTGTCAACTCGTTGCTGGTAAAAATTTCTCCGATTTGGCCATTTTTCAAATACTTTGGTGGTATTTTTATAATTATTTTTATAATTAATTTACTGATCTTTTTGTATATTGTTTGCATTAAATATTCGGCAACTAAAAATTTTGGATCGGGTACAAGTAAGAATTTCTTCTCTTTTTTTTTTTTTTNCCCAATCCCAAATTCTCAAGAGGATAAGATTATCCCCTTCTAAGGGGATTATTTTTGGAGTGGATTATTTTAATCCAATCCAATCCATCTCATATGCATGCACCAAACATGGGATTAATTTAATCCAATCTAATCCCATCCTTATCCTGCATTCCAAACGTGGCCTAAAAGATTCTCCCATCACCGATCAGTCTCTTAAAAAAATCAACCGTATTTTTTCCTTAGTAAATTACAATAATTTGTTTCAGATGCCCACCATCGCCGCTGCATTTCGTCACCGAAGACCGGAGATCCAGTCTGCCGAATCTCCTGTCACTGTGACGATTTTCTAGCCACTGGAACTTTATCTGACGTCGTTTCACCACATCGCCAGTACTATGGATTTATCTTGTCGTCGCCGTTATTTTCCGACTGGTTTCAACTGTCAACTCGTTGCTGGTAAAAATTTCTCCGATTTGGCCATTTTTCAAATACTTTGGTGGTATTTTTATAATTATTTTTATAATTAATTTACTGATCTTTTTGTATATTGTTTGCATTAAATATTCGGCAACTAAAAATTTTGGATCGGGTACAAGTAAGAATTTCTTCTCTTTTTTTTTTTTTTTCGGTCGACGGATGGTACAAAACATTTGTTTTAATAATATCATTAGTATATATTTATATATATAAGATGACATGTATACGTACGCATAACGCAATAACGCATAAGGGAATGTACGTTGATCAATGTTTATAATATATAGTTAGGCAGGCACTACCTCAAAAAATAATATAGTATTTAAACACGTGCATATTATATAATATATGTATCGCGTATATGTAGTCTACATCAAGCACCAAAGCTAATTAAAAAGAAAAAAAGTCATTTTCTTCATGAATAAGCTGTGTGTATATAATATATATAGGTTGCCAATCCAGCAGTTTTATATATTTTTTTTTACCTACGTGTAGGTATTTTTTTTAGATGTTGGATCATCATCCAATGGTGATCCAATGGCTACAATAAAATATATGAAAAGACGTGTATCATTAACGTTATTTCTCTCTCTTATTTTTTAATATAGAAAAATGTGGAAAAAAAATTTTTATTAGCTAAAATGATATCTATATATAGAGGAAAAAAAAATACCGTGCCCATATATATATGTACAAAATAAATGCATTTATGCACGAATTCGATGTATTAAGCAGTTGATAATGGCCCATTAAATTAAGAATAATGCTATAAGGCACCAGTGGTGCCCAACACCACAGTGATGTGTCAGTCTGTTACTGGCTAATCATAATTATAATTTAAGTGGGGTCCATGTGGGACTCAGTTTATTAATTAAATCATTCAGTGACAGACAGACATGTCACTGTGGTGCTGGGCACCAGTGGTGCCCTATAGCATTGCTCTTAAATTAATTAATAAAGTACATTAAGCGCAATTGGCGTT
>JXTC01000770.1:26575-57764 GCA_002914845.1 Trema orientale
CGGTTTGATGATCAAAGTGTGGGATATAAGGTTTGAGGCGTTGAGTGATGAATTTGGTCGGGAGAGCCCTCTCTTATTTATAGTATCGATTTTCTAGGTGTACGTGTTTTTTGTATCCGGTTGGTGGCCTTGGTGTGCTTGACCTAGAAAATATCTAATTTACGTAGGGATTTTTATTTTGAATATATAGACCCCACCACCAACCAAAAAGTACAGTGTCAGTGTCTTGACTGTTTATGGTCAACTATGGTTGGAACATTGACTGAGGTAGGTTTATACGTATCATCGCCGCCTTGTCTTAATAGCGGTTTTAGAATATGATAACTAAATGCTTCTGTTTTCGTTAAAATTAGTTCTTTAATTAGTTAATTTAACACGCTCACTTTTCGTGGGGTGTGGGTGGGGATGAATATCTATGAAAGATTCGTATGTGTAAAGTGGTAGATAGAATTTGGGTTGCTCTCATTTCTAGGAAAGTGGGTTCATTTTCCCTTTGAATAGTCGATATTTGAAACTCACCTTTTTGAATTGGTTTTAGATTGAACCACGTTCATTTAACTAGAAATTTTTGGTCTATGGAAAGTGGCCATGACTACTTGATTAATGTAGTCTATTAATACTGATATTTTTTTGCATATTTTATCATTTGGCTTTTGCTTCCTATATTTGTATTATTTTTTAATTTCTTTAGGCTTGGTAACAAGGGAGTACTAGTTTTTTAAGGCGCCTCTCAACAATTGGACTTCTGGCTTTGGGGCCAGTTTTTAATTTGGGTAATTGACACCTTACCAAATTTCTGGTAGAATCATTTGGGTTCATCTAATTCTACCAGAAAATCTGGAGCTAGTGAGGAGTTCTGGGAGGGTAAGTACCTGAAATTACAGAAGTCAAGATTCAGGTGCCTATATCTATCAAATTAACTTGTACGGACTATTTGGAAGTCATTTAGAAAATAAAATGGTTGATATGTAGAACCATGGAAAGAGATATATGGCTTGTGCATGGGTTGACATTAGTGATTTGGACGAGACTAATAGTACGTATTGGCCTCGAATAATAATTTTAGGACCACTTTTTGCAGGATTTTTGAGGACTATTCATTTTATTATAGCCATGAATCTTTTTATTCTTTGTCATTCATCTTTACTATGACTATCAATCATTTGTTAAGTCAGTATGAGTAGCCTCATTTACTTGTCATAATTGTCATAATAAGATGACTAGTTATGAAAATTAGGATCACTATTACAGAAAGGGACAAAAACGCCACTAAATTTCATTGTTGCTCTTTGATGTCTGTGCGATGTAAAAAAAAATTGACCTAAGACGCCGCTTAAAAAGTGACGTTGTATAGTGAAAATAAGACATCGCTTAAAAAGTGACGTCGTAGACCTCTGACGTCACTTTAAGCGACATCGTACGTGTTTAAATTAGGACTTCCTACTTTAGAAGCTCTCATTTCTCTCTTTCCAAACGCAATGGCTGCGGCTCTACTTGGTAGATATCCATTGTTTCCGATCGTTTGATGTACTTTTAACCATTTTAAGTTAAGTTTTTCATTAGAATTGGATTATTCATGCATTAAACTTAGTTTTTTTACTGATTATTTAATAAAAAAAATATTATTTGTCGTTAAGTTTGTGGATTTTGGATATTTTGAAATATATCTTCTTTGATTGTGTAGAGTTTGTTGATGTATTTGTAATTTTCACAATCGAAAGTGTTGAATTTGTTAGATATTTGTTTAAACTTGTATTTTCATATTTTTTTACTATAATTTTCAGTCCCGTTTTTTAATCATTTTTGCTATACTAATGTTTAAATTTTTAATTTGATATATGTTATTATTTTTATGTTTTAATTAAAACTTGATATTGATAATTAGTTCAAACTTGGTGATTTATACAAAATTTCCAATAATTTGAGGTATAGTTCTCAAAGTTGTTATTTATTAATTAATATATGCATTCTCTTATGTTTTTTCTTAACAATAATTTTAATCAAGATTTATTATTATTGTTCGTATAATGATGTTTGCTTTTATAGTTTGATATATTTATATCGTTATTTTATTTTTATTTAAGCTTAGCGTTGATCATGACTACTTCAAGTTTGGTATTCTTATAGAAGCTTTCAATTAATTATTTGAGGTATATTCTCAAATTTTTCCTCATGAAAAAATGATATTATATGTATATAAGTTTTGAAAAGTTTGATATATAGGAGATTAAGTTTTGGAAAAATATGTTCTGGTGATACAAGGATGAAATAATTGTGTATAATTATTTATATTGATATTGTTTTGATTTTTTTTTTGTATATAAAAAATTGGATAGGAGATAGAAATGAGGGAGAGTTATTCTTAATTTTTTTTTCAAGTTCTAAATTTAGTTAGATATAGTAATTAATTGGTCTGTATTAGTTTAAGTTTTTCTTTTTATGGAACTTACTTTAGGTTAATCGTTTCGTCTTTTCTATTGTGTTTAGAATGAATAAAAAATAGGCTACAGGATAAATTATCGATCGAGTATAGGAAGAGACTTGAGAAGTTTTTAGTGTTTAATATGAATAACGCAAAAATGTTAATGTCATCATGTACCCTTATATCAAGTGTGGAGATTTTAGTAAGTTTAGTGTTAATAAGATGAGAGAACACTTATTTCTAATAGATTTGATCGAAGCTATAAGCAATGGACTTAGCATGGCTATAAGGTTCAAAGCACCCCAATTTCATCGAGAAAAAGTATTAATAGATTTGATCAAAGTTATAAGCGTTGAATAATATATTTAGTATTTAGATCTTTTGAACTTAAATTTTTGTGAGGAAATTACCTCGCTTTCCTTACAATGAAAGAGTAAGTTTTTTATAATTAGATAGTTATTGTTAATATTTTACATAACTTAATATTACTATTTGTATGTTTTATTTCATTTCTATGTTAATTTTAATCAAAAGGGAATTTTGAATGTATAATGCATCCAAAATGTCAAATAGACATAGACCAAATGAGCCTGTTTATGAATGATTTAAGACTAGTAAAAGGACTATTGTTATATTTGTTGATTATAGACTATTTATTTTAACTTTTTATGTACTTTTCTTTATTTAAATATAATATCCCACACAACCAATAAGTGTAAAATATTATTCTAAGCATGCAAATATAGGTATAATTGAATAAATTAGCATTAGATCATTTCTCACTACAAAGGTATTCCAATTATGTATAAATTAGAATTAGTTTTGAGAATTTAAAAAAAAGTTTCATATTCTAAAGAACTTAATTTTGTAAATGTAGTTCAATGGACAAAGTTTCCATATAAACGAAGAAATCAATGCACTTCATGAAGAATGAGTGGTAGAGCTTCTTGATACTTAAGATTACTTTTTTGTCTTTAGATATTATATTTTAGATTATCACTAGATAGATTTTAAAGTTATTTTAGATTAATGTTAGAACTTTACTAGTTTTAATCTATAATGTAACTTTACTTAATTAGACTTTGTTGCGGATTTTATAATAGCTACGCAAGTGCACGTGTCGAAATAAGTAATATAGTAGTGAGTGAGTATCGTCTCCACAGGGATTGATTACCAAAATTATTTGTAAAATCTAAATGTCAAACAAGCTAGTTTAACGAATGAGAAATAAAGAATTGTAATAAAATAGCAACAATTTAAAGATGCAAGCAGAAAAGTAAATATTAAGCAGAAAATAATGAGATCTAATCAAGTGATTGTGAATCAGTGGTGTAGATAAGCTGGGATTATTGAATCCTCCTCGGTTGCAAATCTGGATTTAATTGCTGCAGCAACGCCTATGGCAAAATCACTCCAGTAACCGAAAATTCATTCTGCACATATTAATCTTCCGAATTCAATATGTTTAAGGATCTTCAACCAGATTTGACATATTTCTATGCTAACCTAGTTCTCAAAACATCATTTATAGTATCAATTCTCAATGGGTTTGCATGGTAACAATATATTCTTATACCATTACTACTTCAAAGATCTTACTAAAGAGATGATTGAATCATGCATCATTCAAGATAAATCCAACTAAGATTAACCTTTTCAGAATTAATCCTAATTTATTTATCCTAAATATTGATGGCCAAGCAATAAAAGGGAATAATAATGAAGCTCACTTGAATGAACTAGAGGAAAATACCATAAACATTTAAAACAACTTTAATCCATCATTACAACCTCAGATTCATCATAATCCTAGCTAAGGGAACTTAGCTCATGGTCTGAAATGTAAAAATCAACAACCTAAAATATTTCATTGTTTACAGAAAGTTCAAGAAAAGAAAAAAGAATTAAATACAAAAAAGATTAAAAGAGGTAAAGAAAGTGCTAGCTGGATGACGGTGGTTTTAGCTCCTTGCCGCTGCTAGTATTCCTCCTCCTTCTTCGTCCTTTCTTTTCTGTACTATTCCCTCTCTCTCTTTCTTTCCTTTTCCGTATTCTGCTCTTAGCTCAGCCGCCACCCACCACTCTCTTTCTTACAGGACTCTTTTCCTTTTATATTAGGGTAAGTGAGGTACCCTAGCACATGTGTCAGCCAAATAAAGGAGTGAGGACCACTTTGCTTCATTTTCCCTTAGCTGGTACTCACTATTAGCTGTCAGCACCAGCTGTCAAAGTAGATGCCAGCTGGAAAGAAAAAAAAAAATCTGCTGTTCAGTATTGCTCCGGCACGTTGCTGCAGCAAAGTTACTTCCAGCTTTTACTTGAGTTCAGCTTCCCTTCTAATATGCTGCCATTTAATCTCTGCAGGGCTTAAAACCAGATTTCAGCAATTCTAATAAAAATCAAGGGAAATAAGATAGATGTTGACTAGATTAGATCTTAAACATCAGCAACACCAAAAAACTAATATAAAGTAAAGAAAGGCACCTAAACTATACAATTTATTCTTTTAAAGCAACTAGCCTAAGACTAAAAACACACAAGATAACTTTATTTTTATAGAGTTATCAGACTTTATTGTACTTTTATACATATGAGTTTTTATTTTTAGAAGTTAAGTTATGTTTGTCAATCTTTTTGTTCTACTATGATATTGTATTTTTTATATTATTTATAATTTCATTTATGTTAATAAAATCTAGGGGATTTAAATAGATTTTAATTTTAAAAAAATTTCTAGAAAATATTTTTACATCGCTTAAAATGTGACCTGATAGAAACACCGTCACCAAAAAAAGCGACGTCGTAAGTCTACGACATCACTTTTTTGATGACGTCGTATATCTACCACGTCGCTTTTTATGTGTCGTGGAATCCCATCACTTTCTATGGCACCCAGATATACATCACTTGGTGGGTGATGTCATATATTTTTTACTTCACCAAAAAAGTAACATGAAATCTCATTTTTTTGTAATGGATTAAATATGTCATTTTGCCCAAAACACTCTTTTATGTTCGGTGAGAGGGATTTCTGGAATAATTGAGAGAAGTGTAGGAGGAGGTAAAATCTCTTGTTTGGTATGAGGAATTGAGAGAGGAAAAGGAGAAATGGAAGGATAAGCTCTCCCTCTACCCACAATATTGAATCCTCATTCAACATCTTCTCCAAGTTAAAATGACAAATATAACATTTTTAAAAATTATTTAAAGAATAAAGAAATTGATAATATAATAATTTTATAAATAAATACTCTCTATCCATATTACTCTCCATTCCTCTTACCATACAACCTAAAGCTTGTCACTCTCATCTCTCTCCTTCATATTCCTCCTCATTCCTAGACTTTCCATCACTCCTACCCCATCTCCCTCCTACCAAATATAGTGTTAGTCTTGTCCATTTTTCTTGACATTAACTTATAAATCATTTGAGAGCTTTAAACCAGAAGCACAAACCAATGCTCTCCGCCAAAATCGGGAAAATGATATGGATATGACTATTTGAAATCATTCATTCTTTTTTAGGACTATGTTCATATACTGATTTTTTTGAGACCAATACCTAGAACTAAGTAGAGAGAAAAAAATGAGTTTCCTAATTTGCTCTTGGCCAAAAGTGAGGACTTGGTATGTAGAAGTATTAAATTGATGTCATTTTATTTTGCCATATTTTTCCCTCATTTCCCTTCTATTTCGTTTTCTCTCACTTCTTATTCTCAGTTTTTTTCTCTAAAACCAGAGCTTAGTTTCCATCTCATGAAGAACATGAAACTACTTTTTCCTCTCTTGCTTGATTAATTTATCCATCTCATGAGAAACATGAAAGCTTGGGTATTCTCTATCTCTCTCTTCTTCTTCTTCTTCTTGATGGTTTCTCTCCCTCTCCCTCTCCCTCTCTCTCTCTCTTTCCACCTCTTTCTTTCTCTCTTTTTTAACAATCCTTTTACAACCTATTAAAAACCTCAGCTAGAAAGAAGTTTAGCATTGATAGATGAGGAGTTTTTAAGATTTTGAAGGTAAATAAATAAGTTTTTTTCAAGAATATTTTTTATGGTTGATAATGAGTGAGTGATATTTGAAGGATAACCATAATACTGATCTAGACAATAATGAGCTAAAAATTCCATATTTTAGTGTATTCATCGTTTTCTTAAGGTCTTATAGATTTCGTTGTTATGTCGTAGGTCAAACTAATCTTGACATATGGTCAAGACTAACTTGACCTTAGGTCAAAATCCTATTGACTTTTGATCAATATGATACTGACCTTTAAGGTCAATTTAATCTTGACTTGTATTTAAAATATTTTGATCAGTACCTCATCATTTTGAAGTCATTTCTCCTTCATTCATTAAATGTATTAATTTATGTATCATGGAAGATATTATTCTGTCTTAGGATATAGTTTTTGAGTTATTTTATAGACATGAAAAATGCTACTCTCACCAATAAGACCTCTTGTGTGAAGTTCATTTAATTCAGGCTTAGTTGGGATAAATTCTGAAATTACAGTCTGAAAGAAATCCCAACAACTAGATCAATGCTAATACTAAAATTTTAGCTATTTTTCACCTGTGGTTAGGATGTACTTGACTTTGAGCCAGAAATTTCTTGACTTAGGGTTAAGAAGTTCCTGATATAGTGTCAAGAAGTTATTGACTTGGGGTCAAGAACTTCCTGACCACAAGTGATGAATTTTTTTGACTTAGTTCTTGATTTAGGATCAAAAAGTTATTGGCTTAGAGTCAAGTTTTTCTTGACTTTGGATCAAGAAGTGATTGACTTCTTGACCCGAGGTCAAAAAGTAATTAACTTAAGGTAAATAAGTGATTGACTTGGAGTCAACAACATTTTTAGTAGGAGTCATGATATTAGTACTTAAGTATAGTTTGATATGAAACTTGATCATAATGTTATATGTAATATATTCTTAGATTTATATATTTTTTCAAAAATAATTTGGCATGAAGTTAAGAATAACTTGAGGAGAAGTGCAAAACAATTTGACCTGTAGTAAAAAAATAATCTGACCTAAGATAACTCTAATAGATTATTACTTCAAAGCCCATAAAATTGTTCTTGACCCTAGGTCAAGTTTTACTTGTCCTAGAGTCAAGTAATAGTTGACCTAGTGTCAAGTAATATTTGACATAGAGTCAAGTTATTTTTGACCTGGGTAGTTAACAAATTATTTATTAAATGAACTGAGCTTTACTAAAAACTGTGCTAAATAAATAGTTATATACAAGACGATAATTATATCAATATAACAAAACAAAATAAAAACTAGATATGAATAACGGAAAAAATTGTCTAAACATATACACAAAATAAATTATTGTCTTTTTTCCAAAAATTGGGTCACTCCTCTTAGTCAGTTTCGGCTCTTCTTTCTGCAATGTATGATCATACAACTCACATGCATGCTTATGACGAAAGTATTCCATCATCTCTACAGTGATCTTGGCAACAAGCTTGTCGGATATCAGGAACTTAGCATACTTCATCACAAGCATCCCACAATCTTTGCTGAAAAATAGCAAAACATGAAGTTAAATCAAACAAGTGAGGATCAAGTGAGACTTGACCCACGGAAGATCAAGAAGAACTTGACCTCACATTAAGAAATCTCATAAATGGTTTTACCCAAAAAAATTTCTACGACAAATGAGAAAATAACATGGATATAGACAAATCTATCAAAATTTTCACCAAAAAATCTCATTCTATGACACAAGGAGAAATTGACATAAGGATTTTTGCATAAACACTAAAAAAAATCGAACATTTCTTTCATATTCTATTGGCCTCTTTCCTTTCTAATTGGCCGATTCACTGAGATCTTCGTCTTTTCTACTGCTTTCTTATTCTTCGTCGGAGTTCTCGATCTCGATACAAAGTTTCGGTATAACGGGTTTTGGCCATTTTGGGACTTTTTTGGTTTGTTGAGACGAGAATAATGGGTTAAAGATCTTAAAAACTAATTTCGATGAACAGTTTTTTCAGTTCCAAGGTGATTTTTGATGATTTTTAATTCTTTTTTTGTGGGTGTTTTGTTTCAATTTTGAGAGAAAATAGAATGGAGAGAGAGCTATAACTGGAGAGAGACATGAGAGAAGAAAAGTAAGAAATATAGTTTTATGAGGAAGTGTGAGGTCATGTTAATCAACGGTGAGTAAAGTCATGTCATTGGAGTTGGCTGATAATTTTGAGAGGGTATTTGATTATTTGCTTCATGTGAGCTCCAATTTTTGATCCTAAAAAAACTTATTAGTGAACCTGAACACAAAAAGTCAAGATTACCCAAATTGGTCCTATCAAGGTCCTTTTCTCGCCAAAATGCGGTAACCGATCCATTATGGATCTTACAGAATGTTAGTGGGTCCAAAACAAGCACGTTGATCTCATCAGTACCCAGGGCCCAAGTATTAGGTTGGGCTGAAAATGCTGGGCCCAATTTTTCCTTTTCAAGAAGGAATCAAAACGTGGCCCAAGTTCATATTCGCCTTTGTGGAATCGCGTTGGAGCATGGGTGCTTTGATGAGTTGTGTTGTTCCCTCTTCACATCATCACCTGCTTTTCAAAATTCAAACAAAGAAGACCTTTTTTCCAAAACAAAAGCTAAAACATAAAAAAGATCGATTGATTAAGGTACAAATTCTCCAACTTTCCAACTCAAAATCTCCTAAAGATTGTTCCCAACGCAAAAGATATCGATTCTATCATCTAAACCTCTTTCTTTTCGCAACTTTTTCTCTCCACCAAACCGAAATTCTTTTCCCGGAAAATAGGTCCATTCTTCATTCTCTCTCCAAAATTTTCGAATAATTTTTGCTTTTGTTTTGGGAGCTGGGTTGTTATGGATGCTCCAAATTCAGATCCCATACCAATCCCGATTGATCTGTTCGTGTCCAAAAAACACGAAGCTCACAAAAATGGAGACTCGTGCTTCGTTGATTCCAATGGTGATACCATTTACAAGGTCAATCGTCGTTCCTCTTCACAATCATCATCTGGTAACCGAGTTTTGCGTGACGCGGCTGGAACGCCTCTCATTTCTATGCACCGTGACCATGTGAGTGAGTCTCAAACTCTCACCTCTTGTTTGTTTCTCGGGAAAAATATTCCCTGGAAAAACCCTTTTTAGAGAAAATGAGTAAAACCCATTTAAATTTGTTATTAATGAAAAAGTCCCATTTGAGTTCACTAAATGTTTGCAATGAGCAAAACTAGTTGCTTCACATTATGTATTGAAGATTACTATATGGTGCGTCACATTAGCTAGCTTGAATATGATGTGAATATGAAATGTATTTGGTGATTGTAGAAGGGATCTTGGCAGTGCTATAAAGGGGATGGTGAGAGTAAGGACTTGATATTCGGAGTTCAGAGGACGAAGAATACACTCACTAGAACCGAGTTAGAGGTATTTTTTGTGGCTGAAAATAAGGAGGATTCAACCCCTGATCTCAAGGTGAAAGGTTTCCCTTTTCAGAGAGCCTGCACCATCTATAAAGGCAATGACATTGTAGCCCAGGTATGCTTAAGCGTCCAGCATGAGAAATTTCCAAGACTCATGATATTAATGAATGAATTCAGCTAATAGACTTATGTTGATTGAGACTGATTAATGATAAATTTTGGTACCATATGTCAATAACCACAAATGAGCTCCTTATGTATATGTGTCTTTTGCGTGTGTGAATTGTTCATAATTGAGCCTTTTTCATTCTGGCCCTGGGGCGTCCGAACTATGCTTCTTTAAACCAGTGCAAGTGCTTTCAATCAACCTTGCTCTTTTTTTTTTTTTAAGCCTTCTTTTTCATTGTTTATTTTCAAGTGTTCAAACACTTCAAATAGGGAAGTCTTTGGTGAGTGTTGCGCATGTTATGTTTGAATAACCATCTTTCTCATCTCCAGTTGAACACTTAATCAGAAGATTTTACTTAAGCACTTCTTCCTAATTCCACCAAAAGAAGAGTAGTTTTTTTCCTTAATTCATCATTGATCATTTTTGCTCTTAAGATTTGCTTGGGCAATAAGTTACAAAATATACCTCCCACTCCCCCCGGGTCGGTCTCTTAACGTGGTTACAATAAAGTTTTATAGCTCAAGTTTTGAAAATATAATTGTGGTTGAATTCTTGACAGACAGTAGGTACCACAACACTGTAGGAACATATAAGATGATTTCACATACTTCTTCTGCCATCTATTAAAAATTTTTCAGGGACATGATCTGACTCTTGACTTCTTCTTTTTTTTTTTTTTTTCTTTTTTTTTTTTAATTTCTATCTTCATTTTAATGCAGACTAGCCTCATGTACAAACTGAACCAGATTTTTGTAAAGAGGGGTAAATTCCGATTGACTATATTTCCTGGATCTATTGATCATGCTTTAATTGTAGCTTTGGTTGTAATTTTCCTTCATGGATAGATAGTAAAGAAAATAGAATTAAGAATCAAAATTCTTCAAACGAAAAAGAATGAAAGTGTCTGGCGTTTCATTACATGGGAGAAGGTGGCATGCGTTGGCCAATGAGCTATGCCAATATGTATTTACTTTACTGTTGGGTCGATTTCCAGCAGCTAATGTAACATCCTCGTCTTTAACCAATTCGAGCTAGCTCAATTGGTTTGGAACTCAGGATGTGTGTGAGTGTGAGGGTTGCGTTATGGGTTCGAGCCCAGAGGAAACAAAAATAGGTATATTATCAAAAAAGAAAAAGAAAAAAAAAAGATAGCGACGACGGAGACTGCAACATTCTATGATGTCTAAGTCAACCAATGGAATTGGCAGAGTTTCAGAGAATAGAAATGACCAAAATCAATAAGTGGAATCAACTCTTAGAAGAGTTATAGTTAAGACACCATGTTGGAGAGCCTCTGTGATTGGTCCACTTCATCATAGAGTAACTGCAATTTTGATGTCTACACCCTTCCCACGTGGTGTAACATATCCCACACTCAAGGTGTCCACGGTCCAAGCTCCGTTCTCGTTGGATCAGACATGTATAGTATTGTGAGTCTGTTATGGTGACCAGGGTGAATCTTGGTTCACTCGCTGACGCCATTTGATGTATTTCCCTGACCTGAAAACGTCACTCGACTTAGCTTACTCATTTGCTGAGTAAATAAAACACTAGGTTTGGCACACGTGCATGGCTGTCTTTCTATTCGATTATTGGGATCGGCTCTTGCAAATAGAGAAAAAAAGTGTATCCAAGCAAACTTATAATCTACGTATTTTTCATTTTAATAAATATAAAAATAGTAATGTGATAAGAATGGATATTTGGCATCAAAGACTTACAGAGGGAATTAGCAATGAAATAAGTTATTGTTGGAATTAAAAGATGTGAATATTATGGAGTGATGAGAACAGTCTCATTAGTTCTGTCTTGCTTTTAGCTACGCTAGAGAAGCAAATAGCAATCGATGCCTTACTTAAAAATATGGCAAACTTAGAACAGAAATGACCATAAGATTGCCATAATCACACTATACATCTATTATCGCAACGCCCAAAATTTGTTTTGAGAAACAATCGAAGAAAAACATAGTATCGTAACATTTTTTACTTTTTATATTGTACACTATCGCATGGTTTATATGAGTGCCATTTAAAAATGAAAATGTTGTATTCATCATCCTTGGGATGGCAAAAAAGATGTTCACTTTCTACTGGCTTTTCAGTATATATGTAGAGATTTCTACACAATTGTTAAGAGTTAATTTGGTCATTTAGAACAAAAATCCTACATTCTTTCCCAAAAAAAAAAAAAAAAACCCTACATAATTTGACCAAATTAGAGAGAAAAGAGAAATTTGTGTTGTTTTTTATTATTCTTAAAAATCGAACGGGTAAATCAAGCATTTTCACCTAAAATTTAAGAGTATTTTTATAATTTTCGCAAAATACGCGTTACAATTCTGGCAATCATCCTGATAGGGCAGGCAATAGAGCCTATATGCCATGTCAGCTGAGTCAAAAGTCGGCTAAACAGGTGTGTTTTGACAAAATTGCCACTCTATTTCTCCCGGCAAATCCTCCTTACACCTTTCCGTACTGGATCCCTAGTGCCGCTCTCGGCCCTTTGTTCCTCCCCTGATCAGCACCACCCAGACTCAAACGACGGCTTTTGTATCAGAGAAAGGGTTTTCCATATTCCATTCATCTTAAACCCAATAAACCTCTTTCTCTCTCTCTCCCCGTTTTCCGATAAACGCTGTCGTTTTGCAAGATGGGCAGGCAGAAAGGAGAAGGAGCTAGGAGCAAGGCTCGCCCTTCAAGCAGCAGGTCTTTTACTTTACTTTATTTATTTTTTAATTTTCAATAGTTAGTTTCATTCTTTACAATTTATATATGCACAAATATATATATATATATGTATGATATACTGAAATTGTATGCAGTCTGGCGGCATCGCTTTTGCCATCGGGTTCTACTGCAGCAGTGGGATTCGGCGGCTATGTTGGCAGCTCTCGCCTGGATTCTTCGCTCCCTGGCGATGACGCGGTCCCCTATTTGGTAGGCCTTGAAATTTTTCTGATTTTCTCGATAGTCTTATTATAATTTTATGCTAAAGTTTTGATTTTGGTTTACGTAGAGTTTTAAGTTTTAAATAATGCATTAGAAAGTTGTGTGAAAATGCAGTATTCTCTATCGTATATCAAATTAACAGCTGAAGATGATATTTGGGTTTTACAGGATATAGATAGTGAAGTGGCAGTGCATTTAAAGAGGCTATCAAGGAAGGATCCCACGACCAAGGTACTACTTTTTTACGTGTGTTTTTAAGTTCTTTAGGCTATGATTTCCGTAAAATTTACTGGAGTTTTGGGGTAGATAGAGACTTGAGACTCTCTGGTTTTATATTCAAAGTTCCATTACTCGTTTTGTTGTTTTCTAAGACATGCCCTTTATTTCCAATTACTTATATTTTTGTAATTTGGCCACTATGCTTTCCTCTTTGTTTCGTCTGCAATTGAACTTGTGATAATTCTTTTTGAGTTCTGTTTCTCAACAGCTTAAAGCATTAGCCTCTCTTTCTGCGTTGCTCAAGGAAAAGTCTGGAAAGGACATAGTCACCATAATTCCACAATGGGTACAGTTTCTGGTTTCTTGATGTGCTTGTTATTCTTTTCGTTTTTTATTGGCCAAATGAAAGCTCGATTTTTCTTTTCCAACCCCATTGAATGAACGTCCAATAGGAGGAAACTATTAATAGATGAACGAAATAGAAAACAATAAGAAATACCAAACAATGACGATAAGTAAGATGGTATGTATGTTTTTCAATCTGCGGGTTGTTGTGCATTTTTTCCCCTCATCTATAAATCCTAGACTTGGTGAAGTTAGCTCAATTTTCCCCCTTGAATTGATTATAATTTTAATTGTAATTATCATAAGTAATTGTTTTTTTCTTTTTTCCAAATTGAATGCTCATACTAGAAATGTCTGGGTCAATTCCCGCACAACAAGATTGCAAAGGAACAGAGGAAAAAGCAAAGCTATTTTGTTATGTGGTAATGAAACTTAAACTGTAAGAAATACTTTAATACTAAGGACCACATAATTATAAGTCAAGAAATGGAAAATGAAAGATTTAGGGCGTCAATCTTGGCAGAGCAGACCTTCATTTAAGGAATTCCTTTAAAACAAGTAACTTAGCTAGTTTTCTGCCCTGCTGCTTTATGATTACTCAAGCGATGAAGTCTAGAGACAGTTTTCTTTTCTATTTCATTAGTGGTTGGGATATGTCTTAATCTCATAATATGTATTGCAACTTGTCATTTATTTTAGATTTATGTGGCTTTTTATTCCAGGCATTTGAATACAAAAGGCTGTTGATGGACTATAATAGGGAAGTTCGGCGAGCAACTCATGACACAATGACCAACCTTGTTACTGCTGTCGGGTTTGAACTCCTCCCATGTACAGTATATATGTGGACTTTTTTCTTTTTTCACATATTAGGCTGCTTTAAAATTTCAGGAATTATAAGGAGAGTTATTTTGTGTTTGTTTAGTTCAATTCTAATTCCATTCTGTTTATTTAAGCCTATATATTGCTTGGTTGCCAATATTGATCATTTTCTTATCTGAGAGATGAGCTACTCACTTGTGTGAGCAGTTGAAATAGCACACTAATTCAATTGAAGAAAAATGGTTATCGAACTAGATGCTTATTGATCCAAGTTTTGTGACACTGATACACGTAAGCAATATGGACAATTTTAGTATCTCCACAACTTGCAAACTGAATGAATATTTAGTTATGTAATTTCAAGTGTTTTCTTCTTCTTGTTCTTTTGTATTTATGTAATTTGAAATCTCATAAGTTCTATGTGTACATATATATATATATATATATACTCTGTAAATGTCTCCATTGCGATTGTTTTGTAAACATGTGAAATAATGAATGGCAGCTTTCATTATTTTTCACTAATCCTCCGTGTTTTCCCCTAAATGCTTTGTTAACTTGTCTTTTATAAAATTGTTCCCAGGAGAGACTTAGCTCCACATCTTAAGATTTTAATGGGACCCTGGTGGTTTTCTCAATTTGATTCAGTTTCTGAAGTTTCTCAAGCTGCAAAGAGGTCATTACAGGTTTGATTGTTGTGGCTATTAGCATTTTATGTTTTTACTTTACACGGTTTCTGTTCTTTCTTGAAATAATTACAAAGACGGGACTGGAGATACTGCGACAATTAAATTAGTGAGCAGCAGCTAAAAAAAAAAAGATTGGAATAGTGTGGCTATTTAGCAGTTTCACATATTCAGTTTTTCTTTTATAATTGAATCTCCAAAATGTACATTTTGAACTAGTAAAAATGGGGAAGGGAATTTGTTTCTAGTTAGGCATGTCCTAAGTATTGTTTAACGATTTTCTTTCTCCCTCTCTTCAAGATTAGATGTGGTTCTGCTGTCAAGATTATTAGAAGAAGAATGTTCTACTTAATTTTCTTTTAAAAGAATTCTTGGTGGGAACATTTTATATATGCTAATTTACGTTTTTGTAATTTTTTTTAAAACTATTCACACATAAAAATATATTTAGACTTTTTCAAGTATATGCAAGTTCCTACCATGTTGTAACTGAATTGTCCTTCTATTTGCCTGCCATTTTTTCTTCCCGGAGGTTTAATAGCTAGTGCTATATCTAAACATGCAATAGAGGTCTACCAACTAAAACTCTTCTGTAGCTAGTCCATGGGATATTTGTGAACTTGGTTAGGTGCTTGAGTATTAACTATTAAGCTGAATATCCAAATGTTGACAACAGGCAGCTTTTCCAGCTCCGGAAAAGAGACTAGATGCTTTAATTTTATGCACAACAGAGATTTTTCTTTATTTGGAAGAAAATTTAAAGCTCACACCAAAAGATATGTCTGATAAAGCGGCTGCTTTGGATGAAGTAGAACAGATGCATAACCAGGTATTCACTTTGAACTGCCTCTCATATGATGGCTCTTGTTTAGTTCCCTTACCTGTACNGGGATTTTAACCTAGGTCCTCTAATTTTTTAAGTCACATGGGAGCTGTTGTAAATTCCACTATTTGAATTACTTAATTGGTGACAATATGTTACAAGTTAACAAAGAGATGAAGATGATAAGCAACTAAAATTTGATTATTGGAGAGGGAAGGGAAACAAGTCAATAACCATATATTTATTTTAATATTTGTTGTGTTTCTTTTATTCTGGTGCAGGTAATATCTTCGTCATTGCTGGCGTTGGCTACCCTCCTTGATGTTTTGGTTGGTGTTCAATTTGAAAGGTCAAGCATTGAGAATGTAGCTGCTCAACCAAAGCATGCTTCAAAAGCTAGGGTCGCCGCTATCTCTTTTACTGAGAAGTTGTTCACTGCTCATAATTTTTTTTCGGACTTCCTAAAATCTCAGAGTGCTGTAATTCGCTCAGCTACATATTCAGTGTTAAGGAGTTTCATTAAAAATGTTCCGCATGTTTTTAATGAAGGAAATATGAAAACTATGTCTGGAATAATACTAGGTGCTTTTCAGGAGAAGGATCCTGCGTGTCATTCATCAATGTGGGATATGATTTTGCTATTTTCTAAAAAGTTTCCTGATGGTTGGACGTCCTTAAACGTCCAGAAAACTATTCTAAACCGCTTTTGGCATTTTCTTAGAAATGGGTGCTTTGGATCCCAGCAGGTTTCTTATCCGGCGTTGGTTTTATTTTTAGATTGTGTTCCACCAAATGCGGTAGTTGGAGAGAAATTTTTTCTCGACTTTTTTCAGAACTACTGGGCAGGAAGTAGCCTTTCCAGTTTGTCGACTGCAGATAGACTATCATATTTTGGGGCATTTAAAGAGTGCTTTCTTTGGGCATTGCAGAATGCTTCAAGGTAGGACCTTTTCTCATGGAATTGCCACTCTGTGCTTGTAGTTGCTTTTCTATTTGCGGAAGCTTAAGAATGCCCATTTTAATACTTTTTGCTTTATATTCTTTAATGTTTGTATTATCCTTTTCCCCATTTGTAGCAGGTATTACAATGGAGTGGATACAATTTTTCATTTTCGAGTCACACTTATTGAGAATATTCTGGTAAAGATTTTGTGGCGGAACTATTTCACTTTTATTTGCTCAAATGAACAGGAGAGAGTTTCTTTTGGATTATCCCAGCATTCATCTAAGAGCAGCGATTTGCCTTTGAGCAAGATATTAGAAGCATCAAATATCAAGTATCCCATTGGCTATTTGCAAGACTTGAGAAACAGCATAATTGATCTCCTCTCAGGGATCTTTCTCCTGGAGCCCGATTTGCTCTCTGCCTTTCGTATGGAATTTCAGGAAAATTGCCTGGGTTTCTTTGCGCTTCCTTTGAACAAAGAAACAGCAACTGAAAGTGTGGAACGGGTCATTCAATTTATTATGTTAATGGGGCAACATGCAGTGCAGAAAGGTGAAAGTTGGCCTTTGGTTTATTTAGTAGGACCAACATTGGCCAAGTCCTTTCCACGGATAAGAGCAATTGTAAGTATTCATTAGTTTTTTGATGATTTATTCTAGTTATTAGATTTATTCTACCTGTCTGGAGTTCTAAGTCAGCATAGCCCACAATTCAGCCACTGTTGTCTCGCATTTATTCATAGGAGTAACAAAGAACATCTGTGGTCTGATATCTACTTCTTTAGTTCACTTCAACCTTTGTAGTCTTATACTAACTGAAGCCCTAACGGAGTCAATCTTTAAGTCCTTTATCGTCTGATTTCTTCTCACTCCTACCCATTCTTATATTTTCTGAATTGATTCTCAGTGGAAATGTTTTTTACAATTTTAGCGTTGTTGGTTTTTGTTTCTGTTTTCCCGTTCCTCTGAGGCATTTTATATGTTGATTTGATTTTTATGACACCAGGACTCACCAGAAGGTGTAAAACTTCTCTCTGTTGCTGTTTCTGTATTTGGACCACGCAAGATTGCCCAAGAACTTTTTGTTCACAATAAAGACTTTTCCTTAAGTCCTGATGATCGAGTTGATAGAGCGTTGGAGGCAGATGAATTCATGCAAATATTCAGTAGAACTTTTGTTCCCTGGTGTTTGCACGGTAGTGATCAGTCAACAAGTGCTCGACTTGATCTATTGCTTGTGTTGCTTGATGATGAATGTTTCTCTGAGCAATGGCGTGTTGTCATTATGAATGCTATTAACCTTGAAGATTCTGGAACTGCATTTCAGTCCCTTGAGTCAGACCAAGTAACCATCTTGGCACTACTTCTAGAGAAAGCAAGAAATGAAATAACTAAAAGAAAGGCAGGTGGAGATTGCAGACACTGGAAAGGTGCAGACCCATCAAACTGGTGTTCTGAGCTTCTGGATTCAGTTGCTGTTACTTTAGCATGTTCCCCTCTTTCCTACGGAGCTTCTAATTCTCAATTTCTATGGTATGTGAATAGGAAAACTGTAACATGATGCTTTTAAATTTCTATGATTTGGAAAACTTATTATGAGAATTCATAATTGTGATTCTAAGTTTTCTTCTTATGTGCAGTGCTGTTCTTGGTGGTTCAACTGAAGGTGATCAGATCTCCTTTGTCTCCAGAAATGCATCAATCCTTATCTTTGAGGAAATTTTGAAGAAGTTACTTTCTTTTATTCTGGAGTCTTCATATAATTGGGTTAGAGATGCATGTTCCATGTTAACTGCTTGGGCGGTCAATTCTGGGTTAGAATCTAAGAGTTCTATTAGCAGGGTTGAGATGGCTAATTTTGCTCTTCAAGTACTTGATGGTAGCTTCTTTTGCTTGAAGTCAATCACTGAGGATAGTGAGTTAGTTCCAGGTATTTTAGCTGCAGTTTTGGTTATTGATTGGGAGTATAGCTTGAGAAAGTCGATTGATAACGCTCCTGATGATAATGAAACGAACATAGAATCTAAGGCCAGGCTAGAATTTGGTGAATCTTTTCATGTCTTTTGCTGTAAGAGAAGTACTCAATTCCGGAAAAGCCTTGGCATAAATAATCTAGAGAGATTAGGGAGTATCCTGATTCAATGCATTAGGTCCGCTATCTTCAGCGAATACGAACTAAACACAGAGAATGTCACTTCTTTGTGTTGCTTATGGATGCTTGAATTTTTTAGTTGTTTCTGTCAAGATCAGTTGGAAGAACAAAATCTGTTAGACCAACTTCTTTGTGAGAATGATAAATGGCCTTTGTGGATCATTTCTGATTTCAGCAGTTCAGAGGAATTACTTCTGAGGAAAACATCTGTCACTGCTCATGTGAGTGACTGTAACTTTGAAATATGACGATCTATTGATTCTTTTTGTTCATGCATTTTTTCTTCTGTTTCCACTTCCATCTAGATCATATTGCGACCAGTTATCACTTTTTTTCCTCTAGTGCACTTAAAAAACTTATGGCAACATTTTGATTAGAATTTTAGACTATACAGAGTCACTTACCATTTTAGGTGCTGTTGATAGTGGTTCTCATTTTCTCATCATCTTGCTGCTTAAAAGGAGTAGCAACATTGGGATTATTACAATGTTATCTTCTTCTTCTTCTTCTTTTCCTTCTCTCTTTTTTTTTTACCCTTTTTTTTTTTCTTTTTTTTTCAGTTCATACTCGAGACAGATTGTGTTTCTATATAGTTTTCTAAAATTGGAAATCTGTCAGCGGCTGTATTGTCATGACTGATCAAATAGTGAATTTGACACACTGATTGAAATTTTGTTGTACTTGATCTGGTTGTACACATTCCATGAGAAGAAATAAAACGTACTCTTTGGATCAGTTCCATACTTCCATCCAATATTGGAGTTTGTTCTATCAGCAAATAGATTGTTTATTACAATCTTTGCGAAAGTGTGAAGGTTCATAACTTAAAAATTTTGAATTTATGACAAATGCAGGAATCTGGTCATCGTAAGTTTGTTTCCTTCATTGACAAGCTTGTAATGAAACTTGGGATTCATAAGGTTTTTACTCGTTCTAGAGAGCATGCTCTATCTCCCTCAGAAGATACAACACATGAAGAGGTTACTGTTCGAGCCTGGCTTGCTGCTGAACTATTATGCACCTGGAAATGGCCGGGAGGCAGTGTTCTAGATTCTTTCTTACCTTTGCTGAGTACATATGCCAAGAATAGCACTTTTCCTTCCAAGGAGAGCTTGTTGGATTCCATTTTCAACATTTTACTTGATGGTGCCCTTGTGCATGGAGGATGTGGGGGACTGAGTTTCGTTGCTCCGTGGCCTGCTTCAAATGAAGAAATTGAGCATATTGAAGAACCTTTTTTGAGAGCTCTTGTAACTTTCCTTTCAACTTTGTTTAAGGAGAATGTATGGGAAGCATGCAATGCTATCAAGCTGTTTGAACTGGTTGTTAATAAGCTTTATATTGGTGAAGCAATAAATATTAACTGTTTGAGGATTCTTCCTTGGCTGGTTAACGTCTTAGTTCAGCCACTATTTGAAAGCAGATCTTGCGAAACTGGTAGTGATGCTCAAAACAATATGCCATGGGAAAATCATATACAAGACATCATTACTGGTTGGCTCCAAAAAACTCTTCTATTCCCACCTTTGATCATGTCAGAAACAGGACAAGGTAAATGCTCACATTTAATTCAGTAAGGATTTGATTCCCAAGCATTTGAATTTAGGTTGTGTTCATGTTAATGAAATGCAGCAGGTTAAGGAGGGAGAGAGTTTTAATTAATTAAATTTAGATATAAGGCATGCCACCATGAAAGAAATGTGGGGTTGCAATGGTCTCCACTCCTTTTATTCGCTTGTGAAAATCATTCATCGTTGTGCTTGTAGTCCTTTTTGTTTACTTTTGGTAATTATTTTTTATGTTACTGGTGTTTCCCTTCTATTCCTTTTGTAGGTGTGGAAGATTGGCTTCAGTTGGTTATAAGCTGTTATCCTTTTTATGCAAAGGGAGGCATACAAGGACTGAATCTGTGTAGAATTATCAGCCCTCTGGAGAGGATGCTGCTTCTTGAATTATTCCGCAAACAGAGACATGGTGTTGGCACATCAAATATTGCTAATATGTCACCAGGGGTGCAGCTTTTGCTATCGAAGCTAATAGCAGTTTCAGTAGGTTATTGTTGGAAAGAATTTACCGAGGAAGACTGGGAGTATGTATTGTCTCAATTAAGGCGTTGGATTCAATCAGCTGTTGTTATCATGGAGGAACTTGCTGAGAATGTGGATGATAGTGTCACTAACAACTTCAGTGTCGATAACTTGGAGGATAGCCTTAAAAAGCTTGAGCAAATTGCTTCAATTTCGGACTCTTTTCCTATTGATATTGCTAAAAATGCCCTTCTATCATTTTCTCTGTGTTGTGGATCTTTTGGAAATAAACAATTAGAAAATGCAGAAAATATTTACCCGCTTGGAACGGACAGATGGGACCCCATCAAAGATCGGATTCTAGAAGGTATTCTACGATTGTTCTTCTGCACAGGCATTGCTGAGGCTATTGCAAGCTCCTTCTGTCACGAAGCTGCATCTATCATATCTTCATCTCGATTTGAGCATCTCTATTTCTGGGAGTTAGTGGCCTCAAGTGTTGTTAACTCTTCAGCAAATGCTAGAGATAGAGCAGTGAAGTCAGTAGAGTTTTGGGGCTTGAGTAAAGGGCCAATCAGCTCTTTGTATGTCGTCCTTTTTTCTTCCAAACCAGTTCCTTTGTTACAGTTTGCTGCTTATGTCATTCTTTCAACTGAACCTGTTTCAAACATGGCTATTTTCGAAGACAACACTCACTTGGATGGTAATATTAACAATGAAGAGGATTCGCGCTCTATTGATTTGTCAATGGAAACTAGTGTATATTTGAAAAAGGAAATCGCTTGCATGATTGAAAAGTTCCCTCATGAGGTCTTTGAAATGGATTTGATGGCACAGCAACGGGTAATTTGCTGCACTTATCTAGCCACTTTGTGGCCTGCTTGTTTCATCCTTGTTTATATCTACTTTTCTCCACTTTCTGACTTCTAGAGTTCACCCACAACTTGGTCTTCTGATGTGCTCTTTCAATTTTCAGGTAAATGTTTTCCTTGCATGGTCTTTGTTGCTGTCAAATTTATGGTCATTACCGTCATCATCACCTGCAAGGGAAAGATTAGTTCAGTATATACAAAATTTTGCCACTCCAGTTGTACTAGATTGCATTTTTCAGCATATTCCTGTAGATCTTTGCATCTCACAAAGTCTTAAGAAGAAAGATGTAGAGCTTCCTGCAGGATTATCAGAGGCTGCAATTGCAGCAAACCTTGCCATCACAAATGGTTCCTCATTGTTTTCCATAGAATCTGTTTGGCCTGTTGAACCAGTGAAATTGGCTTCACTTGCCGGAGCATTATTTGGTTTGATGCTCCGTGTTCTTCCTGCTTATGTTAGAGAATGGTTCAGTGGTTTGCGTGACCGTTCTATGTCAACTTTAATTGAATCTTTCACCAGGACATGGTGCAGCCCACCTCTCATTGCGAATGAGTTGTCACAGGTATGTTTCGTTGGATAGAAGATTTGTTTTTGGCATGTGCAATACGATAAATTTCACACACTAGGAGATGTGCATACGCCCTCTGAATGCACAAACAAATGCAAGGATGCATAAATACGTTCATTAGCCTCAAAATTCCAGTTCTTTACGGCTTGTTAAGAGGTTATAAGTTATAACTCAACCTGCACTGCTTCTCCTACCAAGACATAATAGTAGTGATTGTTTGCTTAATTAATAAACAATGTGCCATACAGGAGCAGTGTTCCATAAGTGGTCATTATTTGAGAACTTTCTGAAGAGATTGGCCAACGTGATTTTCTTATCTAAAGTAGTTTTAGTGTTTTCTTGTCACATGCAACCCATAGATGGTAGGAATGTTTGTTTACTATATTACTGTGTTGACAATGGTTATGACATGTATTTCCATATTGAATGCAGATAAAGAAAAATAAATTTTCAGATGAGAATTTTTCAGTTAGCATAAGCAAATCAGCAAATGAGGCTGTTGCTACCTATACAAAGGATGAGACAGGGATGGACCTTGTCATTCGTCTTCCTGCATCTTACCCATTACGACCTGTAGATGTTGACTGTACAAGGAGCTTAGGGATTAGTGATTTGAAGAAGAGAAAATGGTTAATGTCTATGATGTCTTTTGTACGCAATCAGGTATTTGAATTAGTCTCTTGTATGTTGTTTTTTATGTTTATAGTTCTTTTTTATTTAATGACTGAAAATTTAGGAGCTGAATTTCTTTACGATAATGCTGTAGTGACTTAAATTGATCATGGGAAAATTTATGGAAACAGCTTTTGAGACTCGATTTGGGTAATTTGATCTGATAGCAGAACTGCCTGCTAGTAAATACTTTCTAGGCGCTTCAAATCGGGACAAAAGAGGGTTAATGTGTTGGCCAGATTAACAACTAACATTCCTTTCAGATTTATAGCTGCATATAAGCTATATAATATTTGGCTATTGGGAGAGATAAATGTACAAAATTTATATAAATGGGTTTAGTAGGTTGACTTCTTGATTATAGTGGATAATTTGCCATACCTTTGTAATGCAGAATGGAGCTTTAGCAGAAGCTATTGGGATATGGAAGCGTAATTTTGACAAGGAATTTGAAGGTGTTGAGGAGTGCCCTATATGTTACAGTGTCATTCATACTGCGAACAACAGCCTTCCCCGCCTAGCTTGCAAGACCTGCAAGCATAAATTTCATTCTGCCTGCCTCTACAAGTGGTTCTCAACTTCTCATAAATCAACTTGCCCACTGTGCCAGTCTCCCTTTTGACTTGGATATCAATATTTAGTTGTGTTTCATGGAAAGTGCAATTCTGATTGAACCAGTCTTTCCGGAAAAGAAGTTGATGTTGATGAAGTTGGAAAGGAAGAGCAAACATGCAGAATACAAACAGTTTGAATTCCTTTGCAAAGAAGTTGATCTTAATGTGGTTGAATAGAAAACGAGGATGGTGATGAGAACGGTGGCAAAATATTCAGTTTTGAACTCCCGTTAGATACTTTTATGTGTTGAGCTCTTGCCACTTGTACATTACTCACTATATACTTGTAAGTTTAGTGAAATTTTGTTCTGCTGAATCATATATGCTTGGTCATCTGGAGTATAGAACTTGGGTCCTTGTCTCTCTGTAAGTTCTTAGTTTTCGTATATGGTTGGGAGATGGTGCGAGATTTAGAATCCTACTTTCAGTTCATTTTTGTTCTACTCCATAATGCCAACTATGTAAAGAAGGCTTAAAAGAATCTTAGAAAGAATCTTAGCAATTTTGAATTTAAAGATCTCTTTTTTCGGTCTATTGAATTTGATTTTCTAAGCTCTAAAAAATTTCTTCCTACTTATCTATTGTTGGTTTATTACATGTTTGTCTGGTTCTATAATCGGAACTTGACATGATTTTGCGGACGTTTGTTTTTTTCTTTTCTTTTTGGTCTATTATAAGATCAATACAAAAATGTACCGATACCCTTAAAAGTTTGGTAAGGTAATAAAAACATTTGCGAGTTGATCAGTTAATATGGTAAACGTACATATTTCCAGATTCGATTAAGATCAGAGAAAGCCCCAAAAGAAGACTGAAAGATGGAACTTACGCAATCAAATTCTAGTATGGACTTTCTTTGATCTACTCAACTCATGCTGGATTGAATGAGTACTAATTATTTAGGGTGCAACGATGAACAATACCGTTGATTCTTGAAATTAAAGTCTAACGCGGAATACTACTGCTTTAGGTCTGCTAGATAATTAGATTTCAAAACAAACATTCACCGCTCTTGGATTTCTGTTTGTTGGGGAACAAGTAAGAATAATTGAGATGCAGCTGAAACCTGAGACTCAAAACTCGAAACACGGGTCAAAGAAAGCAAATAAATGATATGTAGTAAGCTTTTGGCAGAAGAGAAATTTTACAAAAGGAAAAAAATTGGTTCTAAAACTAGAAGACAATTTGCAAATTCTACAGATGGTAGTCTTTAGTTTTAGACAATGATCTCAATGGCCAGAAATTTATTAGGACCAAAACTTATATTAAATATTCAGAGGCAAATACAACTGATAACAGAAGCATATGAATTTGATTGAGGAGATCGAATCTCAACGCAGCTTTTCCACTGCGTTTCTTTCAAGTGATGTAAAGCTGAGAGTATCTTCGACATGTCACCGCATGAAAGGCATTAACCATCTCATCTCAGATCCATTTCCATTAGATAGGTAATATATCTTCTTCCAGCTTTCATCGGAGAATGATTCTCGTCGTGCTAGTCTTTGTCTGAAAAATATAAAACAATGAGGAAGATTGAATAGTGCGGAAAATAATAAGCAGGGTAGCTCAGGGCGGCATTTCGGCTAAAATAAAAATATTCTATGCGTTTCTCAGTATGTGAAACAGATATATTCTTAACTCAAGAAGTCACTACTTCCAACCCCCAGTAACTTACGCTAAATACAACCATCACCCCAGTTATCAATTTAGACAATATTGTTTGGATTGCTAAGAAATATGAAAATAGCTCCATGATAGTCATCTTTTCTAAGACAGACATGTTAGTATTCTCCAAAACAAAATAAAATATCTGGATGGCATGAACAATGTGATAGGCCACTCCTATTCGTTTTACTTATGTGAGGCGTAAAAAGAAGAATCGAGTGGTAAGGGTAGAAGGGTCTTTTGACTTTGTAAAGGTGAGAAAAAAATGAGCTAGGGGGTTAATCTGTGAGGAATTCTGTTGGTTCGTTAGAGGGAAGAACGGTGGGAAAGATGGAGGAATATAGGGGAGCAAGAGGGGAGGAAAAAGAAGACAGGAAAGTTCTGGGTTGTAATTAGAGCTCTGCTCTAGGAGAGTTCAGGCCTCTCGAAAGCCTGTTGCTGTTCTCTTCTACTATCAATAAATCAAACCCAGATTTTGTTCCTCTCTCTTAAATATATAATTCTCTGTGTGATCGTGGTTCCTAGTGTTCTCTATCACAATGATTGTTCATTTTTGAACCAAAACTATTCATGGTTAATCATTGAGCCAGTCAACACTACTGTCTTATAAAATTGTTCCGCAAGCATCATTATTATTATTGTTGATATATAAGAAATTAGAACCACAAGCATCATTATTGAACTTAGCAAGTATTCATCAGCTTACCTAAGGTAGTAATGGCACACACTTGCTGCTTCATCTAAAGTGTAGCGAGGAAGATTAACACGGGCATCACCAGGAACATCAGGCAAATGCTGTCGTAGCTTTCCTACTGCTGTTGAATGAGAGAAGGCACCCACCATCATATCATCATTCATCATAGATCTAAAAGCATTCACCTGCATGGATTTCTCACATATACGGCATATCAGTTTCTTATGTGCTGCTCATATACTGTACCCAAGTGAGTAGAAGTCTATTACAGGCCAAGTTTTTCTTTTTCATTACATGATAAATATTTGCTTTATACCGCCAAGCTGAAAAAAGAAATAAATTACCACAAGTTAAAATAAATCTCAACCTAAGAGTGGATACATACAGTAGCGAGCTCTCTAGCATGTATTGGTCGAGTAGAACGAACAGTTACTGGCTCCTCATACTCACTGAATGTAAACCAATTATTGTACTGGAAAAAAGCAACAGCAACAAGTAAGAAAATTGTTGGGAATTAGCAACAGAGCTCTGGAAATAAATCTCACTGGAATATTGCAAAACAATGGAAGTTGACTCAGAAGTCCATCTCACTTGATCAATCGCAAAAAGAACAGGTATATCTTTCACAAGTGATAGCTCCTTCCTCAAATGAACTAACACTCCAACGGCTGCATGAGTATGCCTGATTCCTGTATCAACGAGGTCATACAGAGTAGAACCTTCAGGCATTGCCATGGAATCAGTGCCATCTTTCATCCATCCAACACCAGCACCCTCTCCCAACGAAATAGGATCGAATATTTGGCAAGGCAATTGTTTTAAACGGGTTTCATTAAATTTCAGAAAGTCCTGGACCGAAATAATCCATATGAAAAATATGAACATACACTCAGAAATTCGGATAATCTTAAAACTTACATGTATCAAGACAATACCTGAAGACTACTCTTCGTACGCAACTCATTACAATCTTGAACATTAGGTACATAATCAACTAATTCAGGCATTATTCCCTCTGTTTTTTTTTTTTTTAAATTCAATCTTGGTAAAATTATCTAAGATTATTGATCTGACGTTACGTGTGTACTTCAGCAGGTCATATAGAACTTCAATACCATTTTAAATAAAGAACTTCAAATTCTTGCCTTGAGAATACTTTCGGCCTGAACAGGTGTGTCCCAAAGACCTGTTTGTGGATTTTTATAGAAAAACCCTCCGTGCGTCCACTCCCATCCTCTGGGAACATAGAAAACCAACCAACCTTCATCACGAGCCCAATGAACAAGCATCGCAAGAGCTATACTCTTGCCACAGCTAACAGGACCATCCAAGACAATTTGCCTTCTAACTTTTATATCTGAAAAGGATCAATTATACATAGATAAGTGTCTCATACATCTGTGTTAAAACCTTCTACACAGTTTTGCTCAGGCATTCCTCCCTCTTAAGATGCATCATGACCACCTATACGTTCAAGTTTCAACCAATTACGAGGAATGAAACTAAAAAGCTCATAAATATGGTGAATTTATGCACATTCTAATTTATGCCTTAAGGAGTGCGATAGACCCTCAAAAGGACCAACATTGCCCAATCATTTCCAACACTGAGTATACTATTTCCCATCTAAAAGAATTCTAACAATCTATCCATAGATTTTCCAATAGTCAAACTAGTTTCTAGCTAAAAAGTTTGAAAAAACAATAAACTCAGTATCAGAACCCAAAAGCACAAACCTTTACTGCTAGATAACGACAATGGTGGATCCACAATTCGACGGAAATTATCTCGAAGATCAAGAAAACTCTGGCGAACAAGCACGGCGCTTCGCATCGAGTCCTCGAACTCCTTCACCATCCCAATCGGCAACCCCTCCGGCAATGCCTCATTCAATTCCTCCATTCTATAGAATCAATTTCAAAAAACTCAATATAATCCAAAACCCAATATACAAACATATATATATATATATACACACACACATATATTTACACACACAGAGACATGGTTAGGGTTTATCGTACTTGAACTTGAAGTAGGAGCAGGCGTCCTTGCGAGTGAGCTGAGACAGCGACGGAGTGGAGGTGAAGAGAGGTCGGCCGTTGGGGCCCACATCGAGCGTGGGGTCTTTCTCATCATCGGCGAGGCGGCGAGCGCGAGAGCCCTCGTCGAAGAGAGCGGCCTCGACGTCGGCGGCCAGGGAGTCATCGGCCGCGCCGGCGTCGCCGCCGCCTTTGGAGTTGGACTTCTTGGCCTTCTTCACATTGGTCTTCGTGCTCTTCGCCGACGAGTAGTTCACGGTCGACGAGAGGTACCACGCCTGAGCTTTTGGGCCGGTCGCCGCCGCTCCTCTCAGAATGGACCTCAGCATTTCTCTCTCTCTCTCTGTTTCAGAGGTTTTACGAGATTTTAGGTATAGTCGGAAGCGTCCGCCATTGCTGTACTGGAAAATTGGGAGTGGCCCAATTTGGGAGCTATAAGGCCCAGTTTAAATACTGAATTTTAGGCTTAAATAGAGAAATTTAGGTGGATGACCAATATTTTAAATATTTTAAATTTGATTAAGTAGATGTTCATTTTTTAAATTTTATAGCTAAATGTTCAGGTATATATATTTTTACACTTAGTAAATATATTTATCTATCAATTTTAATTACTGTACTGAAATGTGCTGGGTATATAATTTTTTGTACTTAGTATATAAAATTTTATACTTGATATATATATTTATATACCAGATATTTTGCTATAAAATTTGGCAAAGAGATGTTTACTTAAATTGGGCCTTATTTTTCACCAATACCCGCTTTTTCACTGTGATAGATACATGTCAAATGCGGTATATATTCATCCAGAAATGGAAAACGAGTATAAAAACATGCATGAATCTATTAAAAATTTAAAAAAAAAAAAAATGGGTGCCTATGGAAATATGCTTAAGAATAGGTACTCGTGCATTTTTTTCAGTTTTGGCCAATAAGCCAGTAACATTCAGGGATTTAAATTAGGTAGTAATATGGCCGAAATGACTTTTTAATACTCTTTTAAATGATACTCTTAGGACCAATATAAATTTTTGAGGAAATTAGACATTATACGGCAATTTAGAAAAAAATTTAAAAAATACGGTGGTTTAAGTTTTCTTAAGGTGTTTTTATTAGATAAATATTATTTTTTTTAAAATATTTAGAAAAATACTATTTTTTAAAATAGTAATTAATTTCTGGTAATCAGTTTCTAATTAGTAACCAAAGGTATTTATAACTGGTAACTAGTAACCAGTAACAAGTTTCCAGAAACTGGTAACCAGTAACTATTTTTAAAAATAGTATTTTTCTAAATATTTTTAAAAAGTTATATTTTTCTAATAAAAACCGTACAAAAATTTGAAAAAAGCCTGAGTTCCATATTTTTGTAATTCTTTTAGTTTATATGTAAAAGTGATAGAAACCCTAAATTTTTTGATCATAAATTTATGACCCTAATGATCAATAGTAAAAATTTTGTGATCGTTATTTTTCAATATCATAAAATTGTGACTATTCCCGTACCAAAAATGTCATCTTAAAATAGTCATTTTTGGCCAAAGAAAAAAACTCCCAAATCCAAAGATTATGACTAATCTATGAGTCATTAAGTAGGAATATCGACAGATTTAAGAGTTTTTTGCGGATCAAAATGACTTTTCTAGAATTATTATGAAAAATGACTTTTTTCAGACTCTCACAATATTAACGAGGACTGATCAGAATATACATGACCACAAATATGTGTCTTGAATAGAAATGCGATCACTAGTGATAAACTCTATTTTTATAGAGTTAATATGCTTTTTACTCATTAAAAATGTGTGTCCTAGAGTAATTTTAGGTTAGATTTTAAGTAATTTAAGTTGTTATATTTTATTTTGGTTTAGGTTTAGTTTTATTTAATTTTATGTTATTAGGTTTAGGTGTTTTAATTTAATTTAATTTCATTAGTTTAATTTAATTTGAATTATAATTTTATTAGTTTTAGGTTTTTTTGGTTTAATTTAATTTGATTGATTTAGGTTAAAAGAAAAAGAAGAAAAAAAATCGGAAAAGGATGAAAATCCGGACGAATCTTGGCCATCGGATCAAGCTGTTGGAAGGTTGAGATTGGCGCGTGGTCTACACGCGCAGGCGCCGCGACTGGGACGGCTGGAGCAGGAGACATGTGGGGCCCGCGTGCGTCAGCGTCCATCAGGCCGTGTCTGATCCGCCGCTGCCCAGCATTCGTGTAACCGGTTTCACCTCCAATCAGAAGTCGCCACGTCAGCTCCATAAAGTCTACTTTTCTTTCAGCCAATTAATGCTCCATTTCGTGCCGAGCTCACGCTTAATTGCCACACAGGATTATTGCCTTTGAATCAGAAATTGAATGGGAACGTGTAGAAACGGGAGAAAGAAAGAAAGAGGAAAAAAATGGGTAATTGCCACATCATTCCACCAATCAAAGAGGAACTTTGGGGAACGAAAATTCACTCCCATTAGCTATAAAAAGGCTACCATTCTAGAGAGAGAGGTACACAGTAGTCCAGAGAGAGAGAGAAATTAATAGAGAGAGCAATTGGAGGCCAAATTGGAAGAGGAGGCTTGCAGCTGTTATCAATAATTCTGCACTCTGTGAAACTCTCGTTTGTTTATTTTTATTTTTAGTTTTTCATTATGTTGCAAATTTTTATTTTTAGTTTTATTATTTTCATTATGAACTAAATTTATTTTCTAGGATTGCAATGGGATCTCTATATGTAGTTTGAATTATGATGTTACCTCTTTGATTTTACAATTTTAATTTACGAATTATTTATTCTCTCTTGTTCTTAATGCTTTTGAGTACTTGATCACCACTTAAATTGATACTGGTAATTTGTATGAACTTGGAAAAGGAATTTCAAATTTAGACCTAGATAGAATAACACATGATCATGTTTATATGAGTTTATGTAGGATAGGAATATACCTACATAACATGTGCAATTATTGAAAGACCTTAATCTTAATGAATCTTTTCTTAATCTAATTCACATAGGAATATAGTGAGTTAATTAGAAGAGATATTTCTACATGACTATCGGAAGAGGCTTGTAGATACACTAG
>JXTC01000770.1:67894-80534 GCA_002914845.1 Trema orientale
GTTAATTTCTGTAGTGACGACGGAAAATAGTCATATTAACCGAAAAATTAAACATCGTGACCTAGTTATTTAATTAAGAGTGAAATAGTCCTTTAGGTGGACATGTGATACACATTGCCAACGAATGTAAAAATTCGGGTCATTTTGGGACAAAATACGAACTCAAGGAGTAACATATGCCTGTTGTTAAGTTCAAAAAGCAAAGTGAAATTTGGTTTAGATCAGTCCAAGAGGCATATATTTAGATGCAATTAATTAACCCCTTGAAGAATTCAATGTTAGCAAATCGAAGCAAGTGCTAATTAAGTTCACAATAAACATTGATTTCAAACTATTATTACGTACCTATTAAAAAACTTCACGCTTAGTAGGAAATACATTTTTCACTAAACGTGAAATGTCTCGACTGATCAAAAAGATATTAGTCACATAATAAATTAAGAGTTGTCACTGAAAACCCGTGGCTAGAAAACTCTGAGACCAGTGGCGTTCTGGTCACAATTAATATCATCAAAATATATAACGAAACATATATATCACCTGATATTTTAATGATACGTTGTTGATATGTTGCGACTAAATTTTTACTTCTAGCTAGTCATGAAAAACAATTACGCTGTGATTGAAAAAGGTTGTAACCAAAGGGTTAAGTAGACAATTACCATTTTTTTCAAATGTTTAATTAAATTTACCATCATTATTAGATTCTACCACTTTTGGGAGAGAATTAGTCAAGAATTCATCAAGAATCCATTAAGAATCCATTAAGAATCTGTCAAGATTACCACTGAAGTCAAGAATCCGTCAAGAATCCATCAAGATTGTCAAGAATCAGTCAAGAATTCATTAAGAACCCGTCAAGATCACTGCCAATGTCAAGAATTCATCAAAAATCCATCAAGATCATCAAGAATCCGTCAAAAATTCATCAAGATCGCCGCTGACGTCAAGAATCGTTCAAGAATCTGTCAAGATCGTTAAGAATTCGTCAAGAATTCATCAAGAATTCATCAAGAATTCATTTTTAAAAAGTGGTATGATAGTAGAATTAATTAATGAGGAAAAAAAAGTAGTATACAACTAATTTATTTTGTAAGAAAATATGTATTCTTTTAGGCCACGTTTGTAATGCAAGATAAGGATGAGATTAGATTAGATTAAATTAATTATATATTTGATGCATGGAATTGAATTGGATTAAAATAATCCACTTCTAAAATAATACTCTTAGTAAGAATAATCTTATCCTCTTGAGAATTTGGGACTGAGAGGAATTAGGAATTTGATTAAAAATAATAAAATATTTTTGAAGTAGTAAAAAATTGTACTTTTGAAATTAACTTTTAAAAGTGGTAAAACCATAAATGGTATTTTCGAAATATTTTTTTATAAGTCGTATTTTTGCAAATAATTTTATGAAAATTGATATTTTCAAAAAAAAATGTTTTAAAAGTGTCTTTTTCAAAATATTTTATTAAAAGTGGTATTTTTCAAAAATACTTTTTCAAAAGTGGTATGTTAAAAATGATATTTTTATAAAATTGAGTTTTGAAAATAGTATTTTTCTAAATGAATTTTAAAAGTGGTATTTTCTAAATAATCAAACCTCAAAATTTGTTATTTAGTTAAAATTATGAAACACCTAACAAAAAGTAGCACACCAAACACGGGATATAATTAGACTATAATTCAGTCTTATCATATCCTATCTAATTCAATTCAATCTAATCCAATCATTTAAAATAGTCTAATCTTATCATATCCCACGTAGCAAACAAAACCTAGTGTACATATTTTTATACCCTATATTGTATGAAGGTATATTTTATAAAATAATAAAAAAAATACTCCGAAGGGGAGAAAGAGCATCCCAACTAAGTTTATCCACAAATAGGCTTAGTTGGATTCACAAATAGGACAATCCGGCCCTACCACCCTCTAACCCAAATAAATTGTACAAGAAAAATAAAAAAATAAAAACACAAAAGCAGAAAACAACCCCGATATATATATATGAAGGGATACATATGTAGTCATGTTACACTATTAAGATATATATTATATTTATTTATAAAAGAGAATGAGCAATGGAGAAACCATTATATTATATACTGTTATTTCGGTAAACCACAGCTATAAAAACCCGACATTCCCAACTGTCAAAAATCATTGCAAACAACAACCAAATATCTCTCTCTCTTGCTCTCTCTTTCTCGCCGCCTCTTAATTAATCTGAAAGTGACTCAGCTAGCAAGCTAGCTTTTAAGTTGAGAAGAAACTGGCGAACTCACAAGCAACTATCGCTGCTGCTACTGCTACATCAACCCTCAACCAAGAGGAACGCAGCACAAGCGTGGTAAAAGCCCTCTATGAGGCCTTTAACTCCCAAAACGACATAAATATTGATCCCAACCTCTTCGCTCCCTATCTCGAGTGGTGGTTCCACGGCCCGCCATCTCACCAACATTTGAAGCGGTTGCTCACCGGCTCCTCGCCAAACGACTTGTCGTTTCCCTTCGTCCCTCTCTCCGTCGTCGCCTTCGAGTCGACGGTCATCGCCGAAGGCTGCGACCAAGACCGCTCGGTCTCTTGGGTTCACGCATGGACCCTCGGCGCTGATGGGATAATTACCCACGTTAGGGAGTACTACAACACTTCCGTCACTGTCACCCGCCTCGGCAGAGCTGACGTGGCATCACAGTCGGTGTCGTCGCCGGAGATCACCTCACATTCGGCTTATAAGTGCCAGAGTGTTTGGCAAAGCAAGCTGTGTGATGCGTCAGTGCCTGGTTTGGTTTTGGCACTATAACACAGTGCTAATTATCTTAATCAAAGCTAGTGTCCCTTTTATATAGTAACATATATATATATGTGTGTGTGTGTGTGTGTGTGTATGACGTATAATATGCTTACTTCCATAAAAAAGTATGTAAGTGTTGTGATAATGTAAGTTTGATTTTAGTGGTTTGTAAATTGTACGTGATCAGGGTCTATATATATATGATCGCAAGAGCGTACTGTCTGATCCGTTGGTTTGTAGTACTTTATTACAGTTTCTTTCTGCAATAAAATTAAAGCCAGACCTGTGTGTACATTGTTTGAAGTATATTTATTTCGATCATTAGTTTTAACAAAAAAACAAATATATATAACTTAATATAGCTAGCTAGCTCTCGCTCACAAATATACATATATATGTGTATATATATATATTTGTTTTGGAAACTTCATGAAAACATTGCGCTTGCTCTAGTAACTATGCTCCTATTTTGTCCATGCATTGATGTTTTTAGTAAACCCTTATCACAAAAATGACAACAAAAAAATATAATCTTAATTTCTATATCATGGATGCAATTGGCTCACCGATCAATTAAGATATATCTGACAGCTGACCTCTTATTATTCATTTTAAGTTATATACATATAATATGCAGTATTACCCCGTTATTTAAAGTTCTCGATCAAGCTAGGTTTTTTTTTTCTTTTTTTTTTTTGAAAAAAAATTTATTGGAATGAACATAATATTAGTAGAATGTCAGTACAATTTATAATATCGTTACTTTATATATATATATATGGGCACCAATCCAGTAGGTATTTTTTTTTTTTTACCTATGTATAGGTATCAATTGGGCCAATAAAAAATTTTTTTGTATATTTTTTTATATTAAAAAGTAGAAGAGAGAAAAAGCATTAATGATGCACGTCTTTTCATGCATCTCATTTTAGCCGTTAGATCATTATTAGATAATGATCCAACGGCTAGAAAAAAAATATCTACACATAGGTAAAAAAAAAAAATACCTACCAGATTGGCAACCTATATATATATGTGTCCTATATATATATAAGATAAAAGCACTAGCTACTAACGTCTGTCTTGACGCATATATCTTAGTCCAGATTTATTAACTTGACTATACGGTGGGAGTCATATAAGTCCTACCATTTGGGACTAGTTAATTTGGTATTGATAATGTGTTATGCTGCAGCTACAGATGTCCTGCGGGCATGAGTAATTGTGAGAAAAAAAGATATGAGGGTCAATATCTAAGGAAATTTGTATAATGTAAGCAAAACCAGCTTTGTAGTTAGAAGTAACTATTTTCATATTTTTCAAATTATGCTTAACATAACAATTATATAATATATTTTATAATTTGTTGATCAAAAGTAGAATGTACCAAACATTTCTTTTTCTATATATATTTTTCTCAACGGCCTTAAAAAAATTAAAAGCAACGCCATTCTAAAAGCAAATCCTAAATAGTCTCTTAGAAAAGCTATGATGCTTGTGACGCTAAGACACTCTAATAAAGGCGATGTAAAATAGTTATACATATATTATGAGCTATAATTAGATGAATATATTGATTTCGTTCTATTAAATTAGTAGCATGATTGAACTTTTCAAATCGGTGGTATTATTAATAAGAATTATTGATCACACTATCAAACTAAAGTTGGTTCTGAAATAGCTTGTGACCATGAGTCATTACCACTTACCCAATAGTCTTCAAGGTGACAAGCGCGTCCATTTACATATGGGCGTACTTGACGTTGAATATTGCTCTCAACACTACAGTTTAGTTAATTCGGAACAATAATAGACCGTTGATGATGTGAACATTAACCAGAGAAAGTTTTAGTTTTTATAATTGTTTGTACTTTGTAATCGGAAAGTTCAAGTTTTCATTATTGTTAGTGAATTTCACACGGTTAAAATTAATAACAAAATCATAATTCATTCTACTAATTAGCATATATATAAATATATATATATTAGATTTTATTTATTCCATCATTCCAGCAATGTAATAATTATAATAAGAAAATATTAAAATTCTGTAATATTGCTTTCTCACTTGAAAATTCTTTTGAATGTAAAAAGTTCTATCTCAATTGCTCTTATTAATTCAGTTATAGCAATAACGCACTGGAGATCGAATATTGTAATTACACTAATAAGTTTTCAAATATGCAAATTTTCAATTAATGAACCTCGTTAAAATAATTAATCAAATATGTATTTTATATAGATAAAACAATAAAAATATTTCAAGTGGGAAAGTCTGAAACTACTAAAAACTTCTCATTTGGTCCATGAGATGCGTCCCAAAATCACCTGTATTCTATCTCCAAAAATTAAGAAATAAAGAAACTCATTCGTATGATCCTTGTGAACAGGGGTTCTGTACTCGTATATAGGCCAATGATTAGTAGCTGATCATTGCTTAATTAACTAAATCCTCAATTAGGAACTCCAAATCTTCACCAAAAGTAGTGTTACAAAACATACATGAGCTGAAGATACTTAAATTAATTCAAAAGCAGCATGAAAAGTTTAATAATATATAGTAATATTTTTAAGTGCAAGCGACAACATGGATAACTATTTAAAACATCAAAAGATATGAGATATCCGTCTTATATTAGTTTAAGCGACAACACGGAACTTACGCGTAAATGTATAAACTATAAAGTATAGAGCACAAAGTATTTATATAATTGGCAGTAGTACTACTCGTTTAGTATTTATCTAATTCTCGATTAGTCTTGATAATAGAAACAAACGGGTCCCTGTAGCATATAAAAAGGCTGCTGTACCCGTATGCAAAAAGTAATTAATCCACGATCATGATCACTAATTAGCTAAGATCGTGTGTACATATATAAGTAGTTAAATACTCTCATAAATGTTAGAGTACTGCTATGGTGTAGCATAAGATATTCAACATTACATGATATGTCAGTTTGTTATTGTCTAATTATAATTACATTTCAAGTGTGATCCATATAGGACCTATTTTAATAATTAAAATTATTAGTAACAGACTGACACGTTATTATAGTGCTGGGTACAACTGGTAACTAGTACTCTATAGTAATGCTAGAGCTTGTAATTTGTGTTATCCCATTGTGTTTGAATTTGAATTTATGAAGTAAATTCCAACAACAAAAATTTGAAAATTCCTAGATGGTCTTTTTCTTTTTCTTTTTTTTTTTTGTTTTGAAGAAATTTGATTCTTGACGGTAAAGTCTAAAAAAATTTGAAAAATCCAGATATTTAAATTTTTGGAAAAATCCTAAAACTATTTAGAAAAGTACAACTTTCAAAAATATTTATGAAAATATTACTTTTCACTGATTGATGAGTTACTTGAGGTAATTGGTCAAGTTATTTGAGGTAATGGGACTAGTTACCACAAGCAACTATTGATTAATCCAATTAATTTGATTAGTTTCCTCGAGTACCTTTAAAAAGTACCAAATTTTGTAAAATGATATTTTTCTAAATATTATTAAATGGAGGGTAGTTTTTAAATAAATCCAAGATTTCTCAAGGATTTCAGCTCATCATGAGTTTGGATTTATGTAAAACATCGTTTCTTAAATATAAAAAAAGTATTAGATTTATTTTTAAAAAATGACATTTTAAAGTTATTTCGAAATACCATATTTTACCACTTAATTAATACTTCAGATAAAGGATCAAGTTACTTGAGATAACAAGTCAGATTATCACAAATAACTCGACTGGTTACTTTGGGTAAATACCTATGAAAAATATCATTTTTGAAGAGAAAAATAATACTTTTCTAGATAATTTATTTTTAAAAAAAAACTTTTAAAATGAACATTTCTTTAAATAAAGGTCTTCTTACAAAATTTTAGGTACTTAAATTGAAAAATCCCTGATGGGCCGATTTTTAAAAACTCCGGATTGATTTAGAAAAATATCACCTTTACAAGTCTTTTAGAAACTAACACTTTTGATAAATATTTAGAAAAATATCATTTGTTTCAAAATTGGTAGTACTCGAGGTAACCAATTAAGTTACTTGGGTAACCAATATAGTTACTTGAAGTAACCAATTTAGATATCTGAAGTATCTCATTAGTTAATAAAAAGTGATATTTTTCTAAATTCTTTTAGAAATGGTCTTTTTCTAAATAAAATTCAGGATTTTTAAAAAAAATTCACAATCTGGGTTTTTTCAAATTTTTTGAAAAATTACAATAAAAAATCAAATTTCCTCTTAAATAAATCTAGAATTTTTATTTTTTAGACTTTGGGCCTGTATTTTTGTAAGAACCCCAATGATGTGCCATATTTTACTGCCCATTATTGACTACTAGATAATTAAATACTAAATCTCGCTACAGAAAAATGATCAATTGAAGAATAAACTTCACAGATTTTTTAGAAAATGGATAAGTCAGCCAATATTTGGATAAATAATACTACTCGCAAAGATGAATCACACTCAAATTGTGAATATTCCTATTTTATCTTAATAATTATGTAATAAAAGAATTATCCCACTAAATAAGGGATAATTATCTTATTTTACGTGAATATTTATCCATTATCTTATGATTTACAACTATAAGCGATTATGGCTCTCTCATTATAAATAAAAGCCCTCTAGAAATAAAGCTAAAATTACTACACTCTCTCCATTCTCCCTTTGTAATTTCTCATATAGTGGAAAAATCACTATGGATCTAAGTCATCTTTTGGGGCTCAACCACGCTAAATTCTTTATGTTCTTTATTATTTTATAGTAATTTCATTATTATTAGCGGTCAAATTCCAACCTAGGATTTTGCCTATCAGTTATTATTTATCATCAAAATCGTTATATGGCTCTGAAAAAATTCTGATAATAATTGGCGCTAGAAGGAGAATTTGAACCTCTGACTTTGTGGTTAATAGCCACAGGCATGAACTAACCACTAATTTATTGATTTTTGAAGATTCGATTATAAGAATAATTTTAGAGCGGATGAAGCAATAATTTAAAAAATATATATATAGGTTGCCAATTCAGTAGGTATTTTTTCTTCTTTACCTATGTGTAGTATTTTTTTTTTAGCCATTAGATCATCATCTAATGGTGATCCAACGACTATAATGAGGTGCATAAAAAGATGTGCATCATTAATATTTTTCTCTCTCTTTTACTTTTTAATATAAAAAAATGTGCATGATAAATTTTTATTAGCCAAAATGATAAGGTAAAAAAAAAAACCTACTAGATTGTTGCCTATATATATATATATAGGTTGCCAATCCGGTAGGTATTTTTTTTTTTATACCTATGTGTAGGCATTTTTTTTTAAGCCGTAAGATTATCATCTAATGGTGATCCAACAACTATAATGATGTGTATGAAAAGACGTGTATTATTAATACTATTTCTCTCTCTTACTTTTTAATATTAAAAAATGTACAAAAAAAATTTTCATTGGCCAAATTGATACGTAAAAAAAAAAAATAATACCTACTGGATTGGTGCCCATATATATATATATATACAAATATGTACATAGAGTTAACTGTAAAAAAAAATCTTAAAATTTAATATTTATATAATTTACACCCTATGTTTAGGCTTTTACAAAAAATACCTTCACATTTTGAAATTCAAAACAATGTACCACCCCTTCATATTTTGCCCTAATTTTAGTCTAACCCGATGTTTTTGTAAATGTTTAACTGTTTGGAAACAAGAATAAGAGAGTCTGGATTCACAATTTTTTATGTGAAAGTATTTTTTTTATCATAAAACAAGACATAGATGCCGGGCTGCTTTGAAGATCAAGAGAACTATCAATTTTGCTGCTCACAATTTTTGGCCAAATGGGCTGATTACTGTTGTATCTATGGCGTTTTAGCTCCTCTTATCCCTACTAATGTTCTCTCTGATATCTGGTGAATGGTCTATCCACCATTTGTAGACTCGTTCTTTTATTTTCAATGTATAGGCCCCATCATTCATTAAAAATAAAAAAAATAAAATAAAATAAAATTTTGCAGAGAGAAAGGCCAAACTTCAGGAGTTTTTTTTTTCAGTTAACCCTTGGTATATAGGACCAACGTCCAACAATTACGTTTTTAACCCCACAAACATTCATTCAATTGCAAATAAAACGTCCAGGGCCTCGAACAAATGAGCAGACGTTTTACCCGACATTCCTTGAAACAAAGGGCTTAACAGCTGTACACTACTTGATCTGCGTAGCTAACGGCGAATTGGCTGCGGAAGAAAGCCCGAGACGCTTGTAAGCTCATCGCCATCTCGATGTCGATATTATACCTTTTTTGGTAAGACGATGTCGATATTATACTTGAACTGCAGCAAACTCTACAATTGAAGAGAAGGCATATCCAACTCATAGAAGGCCTATTTGTGATCCCAGGCCCAACTATAATTGGCTACTGACACTCTTGAAAGTGGATGCATACAAAAAAAGAACCAATAAGTGAAGGATTATATTCATAGTATCNTTTTCTTAGAAAACTACCATTTTTAAAATCATTACTAGTTTCCAGGTTCTAAAAACTGATTTTTGGTTATCAATTACTATTTATATACCAGTTATAAATACCTTTGGTTATTAGTTACCAGTACTCAAGAACTGGTTACAGATGATTATTTACTATTTTGACAAATGATATTTTTCGAAATTTTTTTTAAAAATAGTATTTTTTCTAATAAAAACCATACCAGATCTTTTAAAAAAAAAAGACATTTCTAATTTTTTTTTCTAAAAATGTCATACAATGCCTAATTTTTTTTTTTTTTTAAAAAGAAGGATTTAGATTTATAGTATGGGCTTCTTACAAAATTGTAGGCCCAAAGTGAAACTCTTGATGTGCTGACTTTTTTAAAAAATCCCGGATTGATTTAAAAGAATATCACTTTCGAAAAATATTTTTAGAAAAATATTAATTTAAAATAAATATTTAGAAAAAAATACCGTTTTTTAAAATTAGTATTTCTCAATAGTACTCAAGCTGGTAATCAGTTGGATTACTTGAGATAACCAATTTAATTACTTGAAGTAACCAATCAAGTGTTTCGCCAATTAATAAAAAGTGGTATTTTTTAATTAAATCTAGAATTTTTTCAAACAATTTCAAAATATGGATTATTTATTTTTTTATAAACTACCATAAAAAATCTAATATCCTCTTTATAGTACAATACTAGTAAGAGAAGTTGCGTGCTATACATGCAATATGTTTCATTAATTATATCAATAATTATCTCGAATATAGACTTGACCTGATTGGTAATCACACCACCTCCAATATTGAGGTATTGAGTTATGCCATTGAGTAATGTCATAGGCTCTAGCCATGGTTTTAGCTCATTTCATGTTTAAACTATCTCTATAATAGATTACTTTGTATATCTTGTCACTTTATTAAATACTCTATAGTTAGTGATGTTACCCATTGGTTAACTTACTTTTCCTTTGAACTTTTTCTCCCTTTAAAAATTCTTCAAAAATTGTGAAAAATAAAGATAAAAAAGATGAAAAAGGATTGTGGAAACTCTTATTTGTAAAGGAGAGAGAGGGAGAATGAAGAATTGCACTAGTTTTGCTACTTAAGTACTCATCATTGCTTTCGAATTGACAGTTTGAATTTTGAAAATTAATTACCCTTTTCTTGAAACTGACGCAATTATGTCAAAATGAAACAATGCTTCTGAAACGATACCTTGGAAATCATACTGTGTTAGAAAAAGTAGCTCACGATGATGTTAAAAGGTTCCATTATTTATTCATTAGAGAAATATTTTAATAAAGTTGTTTATTAAAGTTAAGACATATTTTATCTAATTAAATTAACTAAGATTGTTCACAACTAATAAGAGAAGTTACACACTTCCCTTGGATCGTGTTGTAAGACTTTAGGAATTAATTTATAGTGTGTCTTTATCTATATTGATATGACCATATATAAAAAGTCTTGGTGTGTAAACATTGAACAAGGACCATATGAAATATTTTTATAATAAGTGCCATTGACAAGAATATATTCTCATAAAATTGATAATTAATGCATGTCTTCCTTAATCCTGAAATAAGTGATAAACTAGTGTTCATAACTTTTATTATTTGAGATATTAAAAGGTACGAATCAATAAATTGACGATCTAAATCATGATATTTTGGTAATGCATTATTATACGCATTGGGATCATATGCTTATATATATGAAATCTACAACTCTATTATATAGAGAAGTGAATACCGTCTTGAGGAGTTATAAGAGCTTGGATGATTTAAACCTTAGATAAGTAATTAATAAAATTGATTATTTTATTAGTTGAAGACTTTCTGTAAGTCTAAAGAAATTGAATAAAAAAATTGAACGAGCAAAATGGTAATTTTACTTAACTCCAATTTTCAGTATTCATGTGGGGATACATATGCAAATGTTAATTATCTAATAGATATAATTCTAATTATTAAGTATCTTGTGATAATTATTTAATTCAAGAGTGTAGGTTTGGACCTTTAGTGGAATAAATTCATACCTAGTAGTTTAAGCCCACTTGTATTAAGAGTTAAATAGAACTGGATCTTTGTCTATTAGAGCTTGAATTAAATAAGTCCATTTTGGGCTGCTTGAGATTAGCAAAATTAGGCTTAAACAGTTTTTTGGACAATTGCACTAAAGAAGAAATATCCTGAATTGGAGTGGTGGTCCACTTGTGCCCAACCACATTGCTCAAATGAGTAGTAGAATTCAGCTAGCCTATTCCCTAGGGTTGGCTGAATTTTACCCTAAGTAGGAGCTTAAAAGCTCCTCCCACCCCTCTTTGTGTGTATAATTTCAGTCGCTAAAAAATATTAGTTTTAGCAGCTGCCATAGAAAACTGAGAGAAAAGTGAGACAGAGAAATTCTTAGAGTCACCGTTGGAGGTCATTGGAGTTCTTGGATTCTCACTTGGAAGTTGATCAAGATCGAGGTACCCACACACCTCTGCAGTTTCAAGCTTGGTGCTTAGGAATGAAGACTTACTAGTTGAGGTACAATTATATTGTATGTATTTAGACCATAACAAAGATCCTAAAAGGTTTTTATGAAAAACTATATTCTAAAAAAATATTTGTTTTCCACGCTTTCATTTATATTTGATTTTGTCATGCTTTTCGTAAATTATATCCAACACTTTGTACATGACTCATTTCTGTTAAAAATTTAACAATTTCTGAAAAAAAAATAGTCATTGTCCCAATAATTGTATAAGTCTTGGTAGTCTATTGTGTAAGTTAAAAATTTAAAATTTTACTCTTGACCACGGTTACCAAACTGTATGCTCTGTAGTAACTTATTTCTGTTAAATATTTAACAGTTTGTGACAAAAGAATCATTGTTACAACAATTACATAATTTAGAGACCATTAGTATGTAAGTTGAAATTCAGAATAGTATAACAGGTATAATTCAGTGGCTATTAATATTATTAACCAAAATATTTTTCTTCTCTTTTTTTTTTAAATATTTTGGTTATTAGTTACCAATATTCAAAGAGAAAATGACATGGATAGGGCTAATTTGGGCTAAAATAATTTTTTTGTATATTTATCTAAAAATAATATTTTTAGGAGTATCAATGGCGTCTTGACCGATGGTCAAACACTTTTTGACCATAAAAAATCATTATTTAGGACTTTTTCAAGGTCAATGTGCTCCTAACCATAGGTTAAGAAATTCTTGACACTTCTAAAAATGTAATTTTTAAAACAATACACAAAAAAGCCATTTTGGTCCAAGTTAGTCTTACACATGTCCTTTTCCCATTCAAAAACTGGTTATCGGATACTATTG
>JXTC01000771.1:2239-28595 GCA_002914845.1 Trema orientale
TTGTATTGCCCTTCTTGCTCTTTTTAGGCTTAGATCCAGAGGCACCCTTGTTCTTCCTCTTCTTATTTTTGTTAGAGGTAGAGGGATTTTCTTCTGCAACATTTGCTTCAGCAACAATTGCTAAGCTATCTTTACCTTTATCTTTCGATATCGATTCAAAGGTTTGCAGTTCATTGAGCAGTTAAGTCATCGTATAATTCAACTTGTTCATAACATAGTTGCTCTTAAACTGAAGAAAATCAGGTGAGAGTGATTCTAGAATCATACTCACTTAGGTGCGATCATCGATCGTAGCCCCGTGAACTTCAGCCTCTCCAAAGTAATTGACCATATTCAAAACATGATCTCTCACCGGAGTTTCTCTTCTCATCTTTGCATTCATAGCTTTTTTAATGGCATCATGTCAGGATTGATCAGATTGTTGCCCAAACATGACCTGGAGGGACTCCATTATCTCATAAGCAGTCTCCATCCTTTCGTGCTTAGCTCTAAGCACATCGGTCATACATGCTAACATGTAGCAGGGAACTTTATTATTGGCATGAGTCCACTTTTCATAGCTTTCTCGTGCAGCACGAGTAGCATTAGCGGCGGGTTGTGGAGGACATTCCTCCGTAAGAACAAACTTGTAGTCTTCACTAACAAGCACAATGTTCATATTACTTTTCCATTTGATAAAATTATCTCCAGTTAATTTTTCATTTGCGAGTAAAGCGATAATGGGATTCGAGGTTGACATGTTTTCTAAAATTAAATAGATAAAACAACATTCAACATATTTGAAAATAAATATCACAAAGAATTCAGAATAGTAAACGTGATGCATGATGCAAGTAAGTAAACACATAAACTTATTTACTAATTCTACAGTAATTTAATTTTCTCTAATTAGGTGCCGTCATAGGATAGGTCACATAATTATTAATTGAATTGAGACATTCTCAATTAATAAATAAAACATCAAAATATCTCATATTTTTTTTATTTATTAACTACCGTTTTATGGTCAAGATACTATTAACAGTTTAATTGTATCCTCATGAGTGTGACCCATTATTTTAGATTTTAGCAACTTAACTCAAAATTGCCGCCGTAGGGTAGGTCAATTCTGAAATACATTCTAAAATCCTATCTCTTGGAAATTAAGCCTTGTTATTAATTTAAATGGACACCCTCCGTAAGGAGGACGAAATCTAAGCGTCTCTAGGCACCAATTAAATCTCACGGTGCTTAATTAATAATGGAAACCGTAGGATATATTGTCATATACCCCTCTCCCACTCATTATTTTAAAATCTTATGTGTTTTTACTAATAAACATCTAATGTTTTATTTAACCTAGTTATTATATCTAATATAATTTTCTAGGTTAATTTCTTAGTCCAATCTTATTGGTCCTAAATAAATTACTAGATTTTCTAAAAATCTAAATTTATTATTATAGGAATAATTTGACTAATCTAATTAATCTAATTAATAAGGATAGCCTAAATTAAATAAGTGTGATATTACCAAAATTTAAATATTAAATTTAAATCACATCATTCAATTTTTTTATTCCTATTTAATTATTTAATCTAATTAAATTAGTCATATTCTAACTAAACTATTTTAGCATGAATATAACATGTATGCATGATATTCATAAATGACTATGAGTGGGTATAATGAATGACATGTTATTATGCATGGTCATATTATACATATCACATATAATATAATAATAAAATAAAATAAAATGATATTTGGCCAAGTCCCTTAGGAAATTACAACCCAATAAAATAATAAAATTACAAAGAGTTAAAGGCACGCAGGCCTGAAAGCTATCCGCTGGTCTTCTTGAGCCTCCTCTCTACTTTTGGTATTTTTTACAAATTATATTTATAAAAAGTGATATTCCTGTAAATAGTTTTCATAAAACTTACCTAGCCCATATAATATCTAAATAATTATTTTGGACTTGGGCCTGGGCCCTTTACCTTTTTTTTTTTTTTTAAACTACATATATATATAACTTTTAAGTAACTTTTAAGTAACATTATATATAACTTTTTTTTATTACATATATATTAATATATTTATATATATTATATCATATATTATACCATAAACGTATATATATATATAAACTAATTAATCTAATTAATTAATATATATATTATAATATATTAAAAAAAACTTTTTTTTTTTCGTGTGTGAGTTCTTTGGGGCGTTGGTCAGCTTCAAGCGGAAACGTCTCCATCATCTTCTTTGTACATTACAAGGAAAAAGAAAGAAAAATACAACAAAGCCTATACCCCAAAATTAGGGTTTACATCTTTTGATCTAATCAAAATAAATTGCAAAAATTTAAAACCTAAGAAACCATATAATTAACGACCAAATATCAACCATACATCTATCATATGATAACTTATCCATTCATCATCAAATACATATTAAAAAATAATGCAATACCCACTCATGCATACAAATAATTAATACTATATACACATATAACCGCTCTGGTACCAATTGTTGGATTTAAAAACGATTTTCGCAGCGGAAGATTGGCCCAGGAACATTCAAAAATTTTCTCAAAACAATTAACTATATGAGTGCATAGTATTAATTCATAGCAAATAGGAACACACAAAGAGAATAGATCTAATACCTCTTGTAGTCTATCAGTGGATCCTAGCTTTTTGTCTTCTAAACCACGATCTTCCAATCCAAGTCTCAAGCACAACTGGATGAACGTGTGGGCGTTGCATACAATTTTTTAAAACACACACTTTAGGCACTTGCAATTTTCTCAACACATGAGATTGCAAGAGTTTTGTTCTACAGAGAATAAGAAGACACTCTTCTTTTTCTCTCTAGTTTATGGAGGTTCTGTGGANAAATTAATTAATCTAATTAATTAATTAATATATATATCTATATAAACTAGCAGATAACTGTTTTCAAAATTTATGATTTCTCAACAAGTTTCCAAATGAGATAGCTGAAAATTTTCTTAAACTTTGAAGAATATTTTTCTTATGTAAGTAAATCTAATAAGAGTTTTAAGGATTAAGGAATTTATAATGATTTGAGGACTAAAACAAAATTATCTAATATTTGATTTCTCCTAAATTTTGTAAAAGTAATAATTTATTTTATATTATATAAAATTATTAAAAGTCACGGCTTTGAATTTTCGGTTGTGACAGAAATGGTATTAGAGCTGCAGACTTCAGATCCATGTGGGATCTTGCTTGTGATATTTTGTTCGTTAAAAGAGATTTTAGAAAGTGTTAACAAATATCTCATACATTACTTAGAAATTGGCTAAATATGTTGTTCTTACTCTGATTCGTCATGAATCCCTCGTTCATCTTTCAAGAATGGAATTTTGACATTATTGGGATGGTTATATCGTAGCGATTCTACTCTCGGACGTGTTGGGATTAACACGAGACTAGTAAATTCCACTTCTATCCAAATTCTTTAATTTAAATAGACATCTATACTTGTGCTCCTATGTCAATTCGGATAGTAAGCTATGTATGAACCTTGTAGGTTCTATGATAGCTAATTTATGTTAGGTATTTTATATACCTTAATTTGGTCATATGTTTCGTAAATTTTGGGACGTGATTTAGCTCTCAATTTTCGTATACTAATTAATTACTCGATTTGAGTAACTTGTGATTGATTTTTATATTAAAGTGTTTTGAATTAATGATACTTTTGCATGGTACATGGCTCATTGATTGATTGAGTGTGGTATTGTACTAATTCCACCGAAATTGGCTTGACATTAATAGTGCATGGGTTGAATAATTGAGTTAATTTGAAAGGAAATTATTGGGTTATCTGGTTATATTTGAATTAATGGTTTACGATTGTGTTTCTTAGTAAGTCGTTTACTTGTGATAATTTATTTTGCCTTATCTTCTCAATATGAAACTTTTGGAATTGAAAAAAAAATTGATTATTGGTAATCTAATCAGACTTAGAAGTCTCTTACATGGTTCAAAGGACTTTTCGATCTCCAAATTGATTTGCATAGTTTGAAATGAAATAAGTTGTTATGTATGAGGATTGCATGTTTTTATTTTCAAGAAAATCATAGATATTTCAAATTTAAGTAATGATTAGGTGAAAGTAATTTATTTTGTCAATGGATGTGTAGTTTCAAAAACTTATGGGCTATTTGAAAACTGGAATTTGTGAAATTGCATAATTGTAAAGTTTAAGCCTTTGTATTTACATAATATTGTTGTGGTACTAAATTAATCGTAATCTATATTTGATAGTGCTAGTTGGAAAATTATTTAGATCAAAAAAATTTTATAAAATTAAAGATGTAAGTTTTTTATAGATTTGAATGTGGTAAATATTCTTGGTATTTGGCTTAGAAATTGAAATGTGCTTTCACATGTCTATTACAAGTTAACTTGGAACTAAACATGAGATGTTTAAGGAAAAGTTTATGTGGCAACTTTGGGAAAAATAAGTTTGATTTCTTAAAGAAACCTTGGGTATAAATCAATACGGTATAAGTATAAATTTTTGGAAAAATTTTATATGTATTTGGGATGCCATATATTTACTATCTTGTTATATCAATATTTCAAAGTAAAACTTAGTAATGGTATCCAGTTTGGAATCTTGTGTGAATGAAAAGAATATTAGATTTTGAATCTTAGTTTGGAAGTTTTGTAAAAACTTGTTATATCGGCTATATGTACGTTGTTGTGTTGTTTTTTTTTTTTTTTTTTTTGTGCATATATGACAGTTGTTGTCTTTGGATTGTTAAATCCTTGTTGCGTAATAAATGATTTTTCACTGGTTAAGTCAGGTTGGGTTGACCCTACCCTGGCAGTATCAATTGGAGAAATGAACACTTGTGTGGTAAATTAATTTTATATCCTAAGTGTTGAGAACTCCTAGTATTGGAGACTTGGGATAATGTCTTATTTATGCTTCAAGTGGAAATAATTTAGTTCTGAATAACGAGGTCTTGAAGGGACTTAGGTGATGCATAATAATGCATGAGAATTTTTTAGAACTTATAAATTCATGGAAAAATTAGATTTTTGACTGAACACAAGTTATGAATTAATATACATAATTTGGTATTTGATAGGATTTGAATTATGCAAATTAATGTGTGGTATTTCCTTTAAAACATAAATTAGGTTTTAAAATTTTTGGGATTGGTTATGTTACATGCCGGGTAAGGTTAAAAAAAAAAATTATACAACTACTTAAATCAAAAAGTTTCACTATGACACACTCTACTATCTTTCTAAAACGTTTTATAGGTTCTTGCTATTGTTAAAGTGTTTTTCAAAACTGTTATTAATGAAATTGCTAGAGTGTAACAAACCAAATTTATGAACGTTGAAGCACTCTCAGGAATCAAAGCTGGAAAATAGGAAAACTACACAACTAAGATCATCTCTCTAGCCTCTCTAAAAACTAGCCTGACATCTCATTCATCTCACACTCTCTCTTTAGAAAAAGTAGAGTTTTCTCTCTCAAAATTGGTGTGTTTTTCTCCTCTCACGTTCCAGGTATTTGTAGCTGAGGTTGGAGTGTGCAAGTTCCCACGTTTCAAAAGGTGGCTTCTGATTGGCTGTATGATGTGTCAATTTCCCACAATTCTCACTTTCCTTTTCTCTCTCTTTCTTTTCTTTATTCACGTTTTCTAATCATTGGGGAATAATCCCGTGCGGCCGAAACACGTGAACTCGGCGCGAAAATCGCGTTTGATTGGCTGGAGTGAAAGTCAAAGTCTACAGGCTGAGGTGGCACTTGACGAATGGCTGGAAACTCAGTTGCACGGGAGCCGCGAAGCACTGGATCTGGCACGCCTGGTCAGCAGCTACAGCACGCGGGCCCCAGCTGTCCCCTGGCTTCAGACGTGCCAGCTCCCTCGCGTGCAGTCCACGCACCTGCCTGGTGGATTGGAACTCGATCCGACGGCCAGAAATGCGAGTTGCTTCTCCTTCTCTCACTCGCGCGAATTTGGCTCCGTTTTCCGATTTTTTTCTTTTTTTTTTCTTTCTTTTATTTAAACCTAAAATCAAAATTAAATAAAAAGATTAATCTAAATTTAATTAAAATAAATTAAACTAAATTAAATAAATTATTTAAATCTAATAGAAATTAAATAAAAATTATATCTAAATACTAAAAATCAAATTAACTATAAAATTACCTAAATTAAACTAAAAATCACTAAAAACACACAAAATATTTAAGTAAAAGAACATAAATAACTCTATTTTCATAGAGTTATCACTCATTATTTGAATTGAGATGAATCCAAGCATTTTTTCTATAGTATCATAATTGATAGTATTTGAAATCGGTTTACTCATAGGTCTATATAGAGAGTTGTTAAACTCTTCTTATTATATTTTCAAAAAGAATACTTAGAATTCGGGTTTGGTTTACCTATGTCCAAGGTAAGACCTTATTGTGAACTAGTGTAGTATTCTTGTATGCCACTGATTTTTGTGATCCATGTTTCAAAAATATTTTCAAACTGTTTTCGACTTAAAAATGAGATGGGGAGGAATGGAAGACAGGTGTCACAGCGAAAACAGCCTATTTTGTTGAAACCTTGTTTCAGGGGCATTATGGTATTCGGTATAGAGTCATTTCTATACGATTACTTCTTGCATCAAAGACCTTAAAAGGCTTTGGATTCGTTGGTGATATTACTTACAACTATATAGTTTTATATTGGGCAAAAAGATTTGGAGAGTCCCTGGACTTAATTTTAGTATGAGTTAGTAGCTTATGATATTATCATACGTAAAAGACTTGGGAAGTCATTGGACTATATTTGTTATGTAGATACTTATATTTTATATGCTTGGGCTACAATGGTTTACCTGTTGGTATTTATTGTGCTATGTACTTCTATACTGGAGATTTCCATTTATGGTGGTAATGTTTTGTGAACATGGTTGTTTCTCACTAGTCATGAGGGACAGGAAATGACTTATGTCATTGTACTCTTGTTGTCGTTTTTGACCTCTAAACTCGTCTATCTTGTATGTCGTGTAAAACAAGTATAATTGCTTTCCACTCGAGATTGTTGAGTACTATCCTGTATTGATGAGGATTCTATTAGAGTCTTTGGACTCAGTGATTGATTAGGACCAGGTTTAGCTACAGATAAGTGGAATTGTCCCAGTATGTTATTGATCTGGTATTGATCTGGGGACGGTATTGTATATACTTGACATTTGATCTGCTATACTATTTTGGTACCTAACAATCAGTATTCTGGGTACACAAGTCTTATGTTTTTGACTCCTATCCCTGGTTATCATTACTACTTCTGTGAAAAATTACTGACTTCGAGTCATCATTTCTAATCTCTTATGTTGAGGTTTTATAACTCCTAATCTCATACTTGCGTGCAGTATGAGCATATTGACAGAAATCTAACAATTGTTAGATGATGTATGTTTCGCACTCCTTACTTTGAACAGTATTTGGTTTTAAGCTCTTGCACTCTTTAACTAATTGTTCATTCTTCTTAAAGCAATTATTCTACATCTTTTTACTCATATTCCCTAGTTTTGTGTTTGAATTTCAGGACGAAATTCTTTTAAGGATGGAAGGATGTAAAACTCATTAAAAATTTTAAGGGTAAAATTGTAACTTTTAGGAAAATGGCAAACTTTTAATTTTGAATTTTTGGGTATTTAATTAATTAAATCTGAAATGAATGTGGATACATTTTAGTCTAGGTTCACTTGGGGTTAAAATTATAATTATTTTTCAAAAAGAAGAGACTAAACTGAAAAGAATCTTTTAAAATTGTGGCCGAAGTGGAATTTTCGGAAGATCTTCAGTCAAGTCAGGTGTTGCCATGTGTCTCACTACCTACAGTTTCTGAAATTGCTAATAAATCTCCCATTTTCCCTTTCTTTCTCGTGAAGGTCCCCAAACTCACTCTCTTTGTCACTATTCATCTGAAGTCAAACCACTGCTCGAGCTATCTCACGCGCCTGCCCGCTCGGACCAGATGATGCTTACGAGCTAGTGCCAACCAACACCGCCACAAAATGCGCCTCTCGCCGGAGTTATGGGCTGCCGAATTCACCGCCACCGAACTAGGAAAATGGCCACCGTTTCAACGTCCGGTGTCTAATTAACGCACCGTCGGTGCTGTGGGCTTCGTCTCGTCGTTGCCATCATTTCTCAACCACTCACAGCTACTAACTGAGCTTTGGTGAGAAACTCGTTACTGTTACAATATTTTAACATTAAATTTTGTGGTATTTTTGTAATTATTTCGAAAATGAATTATTTATCCCAAGAAAATTATACCACGTTAAAGAGGAGGTTGAGACAAGAAAAATCATGATTATGAAGTGTTGAAATAGTATCTAGAAGTGCGTTAACTTTTGAATTTAAAAATGACATTTTTCTAAATATTTCCAAAACGTGATATTTTTATAATTTTTGGATTTTTAAGCATAATTAATGCCCTGGACCTCGAAACTGAGTTCTGACATTGAATTTGGACTCAGTGAGGTTGAGACATGAATTTCGATCTAAAATATCACTATATTCTGTAGTGGCACAAAAATCGAAAAAATACCTCATGAATAGTACCGTTTCGCGTGCCACGGGCTGATCCCATACCAGGTTCTATTTTCAACAAACTATCTGTCTAACCCAACATTTTTGAGTGCTCTAAATTCAGTGGTGGCCTCCGTATCTCAATCTGAGGCTCTGTTTGGAAATTCACTTTTTCAAGTGAACGTGTCAAGATCTAGAAACGACTGTCTGAGCAACTACGTGACCAACAGAGGACTTTTCTTGCGTTGTAAACTCGGTATAACTACCATTTCATGGTATGGGATTCAATTGCCTTATTTTCTATTATTTTTCACAAAAATTGGAATATGTTGAAAAAGGTGAAATTTTGTGATTTTATTAAATTAAATTATTTGAGTAATTATTTTAGTGAACTGTGAATTTGTGAAATATTGTGGACTGCTCTGGATATTTTTACGTATGATTTGGTACAAGTTTTGTACTTGGAATTTAATCAAACCAAAGGAATTGTACTGTCAGATTTTTTAAAGTACAAAATGAATTTTTATTTAAAAATTGGAGCATGTCTAGAATATTACTGTATGGTTGTTTATACTGCTCATCGTATTGCACATACCATAGTATCATACATGAGGTCCATCTTAGGCATCGCGGTGTTTAGTGGGCGGCCAGTATCCCTGCCTTCGATGAGAGCCCATAAGCCCACGCGGAGTTTTTCTGATTACCTCCATTCAGTAGGCATAGACACATGGGTGTCCCTCTAGTTTTCTGGGATAGGTATCAGGCAGAGAGTACTTGTACACATAGTAGGAGTCATGAGGATTAGTAACTCATAAGTCGTACTACGTGTACAAGTAGTGAATGTATGAGGATGGTTTCGTTGTTAATTTCAGAACTTGAAATTGCAAGTGATTTTATGTAATCTATTTTGTATATTGAAATAAAGATTTCAGTTGAACTCAATTTACCAGAGTTTATGAGAAGGTACCAGAGAGGAAAAAATAGAACACTGCTTGAGAAACTTATTTTTATTAACTGATAAAATACGTACAGAAATGGCTGAGAATAAATAGAGTTATTCCAGCTGATAACAAACCATAAAACTAGGAAAATAATCTGCTAGAAATCAAGAAAAAAATACGAATTTTAAAACCACCAAACTAAATCTTATCTTGTCTCCTAAAATTTGAATTGCATAAGCTATGCAAGAAATCTTCAACAACCTCTCAGTTTACAGGTCATCCGAGAGATCTTTCAACATTCTCCCTCAAGCTGGATTGTATACATCAAACAATCCCAGCTTGCATATCATCTTCTAAAATAAAGGTCATTGCAGCCCTTTGGTAAAGATATCAGCTGTCTGCTCGGAAGAAGTGACATAAGGAATACAAAGTGTCCCATCTTCTATCTTTTCTTTAATGAAGTGTCGATCAACCTCTACGTGCTTGGTTCGATCATGATGGACAGGATTATGAGCTACACTGATAGCTGCCTTATTGTCACAATACAACTTTACCAGTCTCTTGATTGCTACTTGGAGTTCTTCAAGTAGTAACTTTACCCACATTAGTTCACTAACCCCATTAGCCAAAGATCTAAATTCAGCTTCTGCACTACTTCTTGCAACAACATTTTGCTTCTTGCTTCTCCAAGTCACCAAATTACCCCAAACATAAGAACAATACCCAGAAGTGGATCTTCTATTAATTACTGAACCTTCCCAATCACCGTCAGTATAGGCTTCTATCTCACGAGACTCACCTTTCTTAAAGAAAAGACCTCTCTCGGGACTTCCCTTTAGGTACTTTAGAATCCGAACAATAGCATCAAGACTTTCTTGATAAGGAGCGTGCATAAATTGACTTACCAAACTAACAGCAAAAGCAATATCTGGTCTAGTGTGAGCTAAATAGATAAGCTTCCCAACAAGTCGTTGATATCTACCCTTGTCCACTGGAGTGCTAGTGCCTTGGTCACTCAACTTAACATTCGGATCCGCAGGAGTATCAACTGGATTACAGCCTAGCAGTCCAGTCTCCTTCAATAGATCTAGTATATATTTTCCTTGCAATCTCCATGCCTAGAAAATACCTCAATGAGCCCATATCTTTGATCTCAAATTCATCTTCCAATTTTTTCTTCAAAGAATTCATTTTTGAAATGTTGTCCCCCGTTAGTGTAATATCATCAACATACACAATTAGTATAGTTGACTTACCATCCTTATGTTTGTAGAAAGGAGTGTGATCGGCATGAACTTGTCTATATCCTAATTGACGAACTGCTCTAGTGAATCTCTTAAACCATGCTCTTGGTGACTGTTTAAGTCCATAGAGAGATTTTTTTAGTCTACACACTTGACTTGTCGCTCCTGTACTATTAAACCCTGGAGGAAGTTCCATGTATACTTCTTCGGATAAGTCCCCATTTAGGAATGCATTTTTAATGTCAAGTTGTTGAAGAGACCAATCTAAATTGGCAGCCAAGGAGAGGAGAACACAAGCTGTATTAAGTTTGGCTACCGGGGCAAAAGTTTCTTGATAGTCTACCCCGTAGGTTTGAGTGAAGCTCTTTGCAACCAAACGTGCCTTGTATCATTCGATAGACCTAGCGGATCTATACTTCACTGTAAAAACCCATTTACAGCCGACTGGGACAATAACTCTTGGTCTAGAAACAACTTCCCAGGTTCCATTTTTCTTTGGAGCCTTCATCTCGTCTTCCACTGCATCTTTCCATTCCTTGTTTTGAAGTGCTTCTTCAATTGTCTTAGCAATTTAAACTTCTACTACATTAGACACGAAGGATGACCATATCTCACAACCTGGGCTATAGAATGCTGTGTACAAGAATGAACTCCTTTCCTTAAAGCAATGGGTAAATCATCAGTATTATTAGTCAGAAAGAGAGCTTGTGAATTACTTTAGTTCAAGTCAGAATCATGTCAAGTTTCGAGAGGTAGAGGAGGTTCAACCCCTTGTTGATTGTTTCGACAAGAATAAACACGTAGCTCAGGAGTATGTTGTTGGGGTTATGGTTGTACATTTAAGTTAGGCATCTCAGTTTCACGTTTATTGTCCTCTTCTGTTTGTATGTCAGGATTATTGTCACTTTTTGGCAGTGTGTGAATGTCAGAAGAACAATTCGAGAAATTACCTTCACTTTTAGTCCCCCTCTGAAGGGAATTTTTCTGGAAAAAAGGTTTGTTTTCAAAAAAAGTAACATCCATTGTCACAAATAATTTTTTCTTTTCTGGAAAATAGCATTTGTAACCCGTTTGGTTTGCACCATAACCCAAGAAAATACATTTGTATGCTTTTGGATCTAATTTATTGCCATTAAGTTCGTGGTTATGTGCAAAAGCAGTACATCCAAAAACATCCAATGGCAAATCATTAATAATTCGAGTTTTAGGGAAGCATGCAGAGAAAAAAATTATTGGAGTTTGGAATTTAAGAACATTTGTTGGCATTCTATTTATGAGGTAACAAGTTGTGAGGAGTGCATCACCCCAAAAAAGTTTTGGGGTATTTGTGGTGAACATAATGGATCTAGTAACTTCCAAAAGGTATCGGTTTTTTCTTTCAACAATGCCATTTTGTTGTGGTGTATTAGAACAAGAACTTTGATGCACAATTCCATGCTGATTTAAATAACTTCCTAAAATTTGGTTAAAATATTCTTTACCATTATCAGTGTGTAGGATTTGAATAGTGGAGGAGAATTGAGTTTTAACCATATTATGGAAGTTTTTAAAAATTTGTTCAGCAGCAGATTTGTCTTTTAGTAAATAAAGCCAACACACACGAGTATGATCATCAATGAAAGTAAGAAACCATCATTTAGAATAAAGATTTTGAGAATGATCATCAATGAAAGTAAGAAACCATCTTTTAGAATAAAGATTTTGAGACCGTGAAGGTCCCCAAATATCACTGTGCACAAGAGAAAAAGGTTTAGTTGCTTTGTAAGGTCTAGGTTTAAACACAGCTCTTTGATGTTTTGCCAACTGACACACTTCACATTGAAAAACATATTTATTTTGAAACAAGGAAGGAAATAAATTTTTTAAGTACGGGAAACTAGGATGACCTAACCTAAAATGCCACAGCATTATTTGATCTCTTCTAGTAAGAGAAGAAGATTCCCAACTCACGGTATGAGCAGCTTGTTTATTCTCATCGGTTTTCTCATCAAAGTAATATAGCTCCTCATGCTCTCTAGCATTGCCAATCATCTTCTCCGAATTCTGGTCCTGAAATTCACAATGATCTTATGAGAAAACAAATTTACTGTGACAGTCTTTTGAAATCTTGTTCACTGATATGAGATTACAAGACAGATTTGGAACATGTAATATAGATTTAAGAACAAGGGCATAATTAATTTCAATAGTTCCATTTCCGGCTATTGGAGACAAAGTTCCATCTGCAATTCTCACTTTAAGTTAACCAGAATGAGGAGTATATGAAGGAAATAAATGGCCACAACCTGTCATATGGTCTGACGCACCAGAGTCAATAATCCAGGATTCTTTTTCCTTTTTTGTGCAATTGAGGGCTGATAGAAAGTTACTTTTCTGGGCTATTAGAGATGTGCTGGTTGTTTTCTCAGGTGTGAGAATTTTGTAAAGTCGCTCGAGTTGTTCTTTGTTCAGGTTAATGCTTCCAAAATTGTCACTGTTTTTTTGATCTGGGGTTTTGGTGCTTGACTGATAGGCATGGGTATCTCTCCTGAAATTGCCTGATTGCCTCGAGTTGTCACGGTTGGCAGGTTTACCGTGAAATTTCCAACATGTCTCCCTAGTATGATTGGTCCTTTGACATAAATCACACTAGAGATTTCCTTTTCGTGGACGTCAGAAATCACCAGAATTATCTCCTCCTCGGGTTGATTCTTTGCTTCTAGTGACAAGGGCCGAGGCTTCTGTTGGCGGCATATGCTTGGAGTCTCCAAGCATTGTCTTGCGCCTCCATTCTTCTTTGTGAATTTTAGCAAATACTTCTTCAATCTGAGGTAAGGGGCGGGTTCTGAGCATCCTTCCACTTACTTCATCTAGATCCTTATTGAGTCCGGAAAGGAAATCATAGGCACGAGTCTTCTCAACCAGCTTCATATATTTTCCAGCACATTCTCCACACCAATCACTAGGTTCGTAGATGTCTAGTTCTTGCCAATGTTTTGTGAGGGCAGAGTAGTACTCCGTGACATCCATATTTCCTTGTTTAAGGTCCCGAGCTTGATCTCTTAATTCGCATAAATGCGCTGAATTTTCAAGATCTAAATATGCCAACTTGACTTTATCCCATATAGCCTTTACCATGTTGAGCACCAGGTACAAAGAGCCAATCCATTCTTCCATCGAGTTAATGCGCCAGGCCATGACCAATGCATTGTTGGTGTCCCATGTTGAGCAATTGGGATCGGTCAGTTCTGGTTTTCTTAGAGTACCATCAATGTATCCAATTTTTCCTCTCCCTCTTATAACTATTTGGACAGAACGGGACCATTGAAAGAAGTTTTTTCCATTGAGTTTGTAAGAAGTGATTAGGAGAGAGGAGTTACCAAAAGAAGCAGTGGGGTTAATTGTAAGGCTCGTGAAAGATAAAGTTTCAGTAGAACCAGCAACCTTCTCGTCCTTACTTAACCCAGTAAGGGCTTGCTTATAGCTATCGCCCATTTGTTTTTCCCCTCAACGAAAACCAGCTCTGATACCATGTGAGAAGGTACCGGAGAGGAAAAAATAGAACACTACTTGAGAAAATTATTTTTATTAACTAATAAAATATGTATAGAAATGGCTGAGAATAAATAGAGTTATTCCAGTTGATAACAAACCATAAAACTAGGAAAATAATCTACTAGAAATCAGGAAAAAAATACGAATTTTAAAACCACCAAACTAAATCTTATCTTGTCTCCTAAAATTCAAATTGCATAAGCTATCCAGGAAATCTTCAACAACCCGGTTTACAGGTCATCCGAGAGATCTTTCAACAAAGTTTATGATTTCTCAACAAGTTTCCAAATGAGATAGCTGAAAATTTTCTTCAACTTTGGTGAGTATTTTTCTTATGTAATTAAAACTAATAAGAGCTTTAATGATTATGGAATTTTTAATGATTTGGGGACCAAAACAAAATTATCTAAAATTTGATTTCTCTTAAATTTTGTAAAATTAATAATTTATTTTATATTAACATAAAATTACTAAAAGTCACGGCTTTTGATTTTCGATCGTGAAAGTAAGAATAATAAAAGAATTTGACTACCTAGAGCGTAATTTACCTTGAAAGAGATGCAAACGAGAATCATATATAAGTACTTTCTGACCTGGTGTCAAAGATTTTCTTAAAATGTGTTTCTCATAAAAGGCCTTCATTTTCTACTTGTAAATCTATGCATTCTCATAGTCATCATTCCTAATCTCTTTAAGTTCTGCCAATTGTAATCGTCTCTTCGATCTAGCTTCAGGCATATCAAAAATAAATTTCTTGATTGCTCGATATGCGCGATGCTCTAAATCTACTAGTAGATAACTAGCTTTCTCGTATACAAGTCTATACGGGGACATTCCAATAGGTGTTTGAATGCTGTTCTATAAGTCCACAATGCATCATTCAGTCATAAAGACCAATCCTTTCTATCTAGTCTAACTATCTTCTCCAAAATATTCGTTATCCATCTATCTGAAATCTCTACCTGACTGCTATTTTGTGGATGATATGCCGTATGTGTGTGATGGAATACTTATCCAAAAGAGTCTTAAAAGGTTTATTGCGAAAATGAGAACCACCATCACTGATTATGGTGAGTAGGAATCCAAAACTAGATAAGACATCAGTTTTCAAAAATTATACCACAACCTTGTGATCATTGGTCCTACATGGAATTGCTTCAACCCACTTTGACACGTGGTCAACTGCAACCAATATGTATTCATAGCCAAAAGAGGGGATAGTGGGCCCCATGAAATCAATACCCCACACATCAAAGATCTTTACAACAAGAATGGGATTGAGCAGCGTCACATTTCTATTTGAAATACTACCCATGCATGGACACCTATCACTTAAAGATAAAAAATATAAGCATGATGAAAAAGAGTAGGCTAGTAAAAAGCATGTTGCAAAATTTGTACAGTTGTCTTTTTAGCACTAAAATGGCTTCACAAGCTTGGTCATGACAAAAGGAGATGACATTTTGAAATTCATTCTCTAGAACACATCTCCTAATAACTTGGTCAACACAATACTTGAACAAAAAAGGATCACCCTAAAAGAACTTTTTCACTTCGACTAAGAACTTAGTTCTATATTGTTTTGTCCAATGTTCTAGAAATTGACTTGTAACAAGATAATTAACTATGTTAGCAAACTAGGGTAAATTATCCACACTCATAAGTTGTTCATTTGGAAAAGACTCACTTAAAGGCAAAGTTTCGGGGACAAAGTGAAGATTAAGGCGAGATAAATGATCCCCCACAATATTTTTAGAACCCTTTTTATCCCTAAATTCAATGTCAAATTCTTGCAAAAGCAAAACCTAACGAATTAATCTTGGTTTAGCATCTTTCTTGATAAGAAGATATTTAAAAACGGAATGGTCAGAAAAAATAATCACTTTACAGCCTATGAGATATGATCGAAATTTTTTTAATGCAAATACAACAACTAGCATTTCTTTTTGACAATTGTGCATCATTAATTGTCTTACTAGCATAGTAAATCACATAAGGTAATCGATCTAATCTCTATCCTAAGACTGCTCCTGTAGTATAATAGATGCATCACACATAATTTCAAAAGGCAAATTCCAATTAGGTTGTTGAATGATAGGTGAAGAAGTCAACAATTTTTTTAACTTTTCAAAAGACTCCAAACAAGAAACATTAAAGACAAAAGGTGCATCTGTTAGCTATTTGTTAGCCCAAGATTAAATACCCAAGAGGGAGGGTGAATTAGGTTTCAAAACTTTTTAAGAAACTTTTCAACTATTTAAAACCATAGACCACTATTTTGAAACTTTTAACCTAAACCAATAATAATACCAAATATATAGCAGTAACATCAAGTAAATTAAGCACACTAAATATCAAACACTCAATTAAATAGCTTGCAATAAAGTAAAGAATGTAGGGATAGAGAAGATGCAAACTCGATTTTTGTGAGGTTCGATAAACATGACGGTTTGCCTACGTCCCCAGCCCTCTATAACTTGCTTTGAGCTTCCACTATTCGGATCAAGATTGTGAGCTTGACCGACTCTTGTACACAATGAGTGATTTCTCCTTAAGCACACTCACGCTTTTATAATACTCTTAACTCCGGCTCTATCACGCCTAACCTTGGATTGTTTTGACTCTAGTGCCAATCCTTGCTTACACGGATTGTTTAGACAATGGTGCCAATCTCATCAACTCACGGGTGGTTTAGACTCCGGTGATAACCTCACCTACACTCGGGTTGTTTAGACTCCCATGACAACCTCATCTAAACTAGATTGTTTTGACTTCGGTGGCAACCTCACCCCACAAATACAATTTGATTTTTGTTTGATGGAACATTTACCTAAAATCTCTCTCAAATGAAAATATTTGATACAAGGTAAGCTTAGAGAGAATAGATATAAACACAAGATATAATCTAGTTTGGCTCAATTGATTTTTGTGAAAAAGTAGATTTGAAAGTTTGGTTCACAAAAATTGATTAGAACACTTTGAAAGTATGATATAAGCAATGTAAGAATGTTCAAAGATTATTTCAAGTGTTAAAAAGGCTTCTATTCAAAGACTAGAATGAAAACTAACCGTTTTAGACCGTTTGACGGACAATCTGTCATTTTCGGCAGACCAAAAGTTCACTTTCGGTAGACCGAAAAATACTAGCGGTTGGAAGTGCAGTTGTAACAATCAGATTTTAAAAAGTCGTTAAAAATAGAAAGGCAGAGGAATCGGTCGACCGATTCTGGCCACCGGTACTAGTCTGCCGATTCTGCCCGAGAGCAGTTTTTCAATTTTGTTTCAAGCCTTTTTCAATTATTTCCAAGAAGTGACTTTATAAATTGATTTAATACGTAATATAGGAACCATAGAAATTCATGAATCAATTTAAAAGCTCGTGTAAAATAAAGTTTATATTTTAATTGGAGATAAATGGATTTGATGGTTTAGCTTTGAAAAATTCCAATCATATGAAAAATTTGAGCCACTAAGATCATATAAAGTGTGTAAACAAGTATTCAAGTACAAGAACTAAGTGTTTAACCTTTTACTAGTCCAAGTCTTGTATTTTTGATCTTTTTCGTCAAGCTGTTTTCCATCCATCTTCAAGCTTGGTTCTAATAAATCCAATATGCATCCATCTTCAAGCTTGATTCCTTGATTAACTTGAGTTAGAACTTTTAAAGCTATTTCACTACACACTCAAGGTAAATCATTAATACTAAATCAAATATTTGTTATCTTCAAAATAAGAGTGAGTAAGATTGAAGCCTCAATTTCTCAATAATCTCCCATGTTTTGATGATGACAAATATTGATTTATGAGAGAAAAGAAAATATGAAATAAGGATATGCAAATATAAAATTTGACAAGTTTACCTTAGTCCTTACCATATTTTAAGCTCCATCTCAAAATATGCTTAAGAAAGTAAAAGGAACTTTCTCCCCCTTTTAACTCAATTAAATATCATAAGCATATTATGAAAAAATTAAAAATGTGTGCTAAACAAAATTCTTCCCTTAAAATATGCACTCTTATAAATGAATCTTTTTATCCTCATATTCATGAATCAACATATTTTTCCCCTTTTGACATCATTAAAAAGATAGAAACAAATTTTAAACAAGATGTCGTATAAAAATTAATCTATCCTTTTGAAATAAAATTCTCCCCACATAAATTCACGATATTACTCTCTCCATTTGAATATATAATAAAAGTATATGAAAGAGCAATACACAAATAATTTTCGCCAAAACATACAATGACAAGTTAGGCAATAAGGAGATGTAGAGGAATCAAGAATTGAACAATCTTTAAAATAAGAACAACCATATCATACATAGGATTGAACAACAATATGATGACAAAGTGAAAATAATTTTATTGAACATCATGAAAACTCTAGCATAATTTTCACATGTTGAGAACATATTTCTCCAAGTATAATCAATCGTAAAGCATAGGAGAAATTCAATTATTAAAGAATAATAGTGAAATAATTTCTTTTTCTTCAATGTCATCAAACTATAAAGAGCATATCAAAAAGGATGTATTCAAAAAAATCTGACCATTTAGTACAAGAAAATCATAAATATGCTCCCCCTCAATGTATGAATCATGATCAAAATGTTAGTAACCAAAGTAGGAAAAGATTAGTCATATAAGAGAGATAATTTTCCTTACTAAACTCTTGAATGCTCACTCTTGATGTATGCTTAATAAAAAGAGAGTAAAACTTTCCCTTAAACTTATAAAGTATGCATGTTGTTAAGCTTATAGATGCTACTTGTTAAAAAAAAATGCTCATGGACACCAGTTGTGAAAACAAATTATACCAAGTTGATACCAATTAAAACTATGCCAATAGATGCCAATTATACTTTAAAAAACTATACTAAGTTGATACCAATTGAAATAATTTAAATTAAAAACATATTCTTCTTCTCCTTTTGATGTCATCAAAACATTGTATAAACATGAATGATAAGGTTGATACCAATTAACAAATGTAAAGTAAAAACATGAATAAGCAACTCATAACAAGTATCCAATCCAAGCATGATATATGATCCATAATTTAAGGAGCCATAGGAAGTAGATGTTCAAAAAGGATAAAGCATAATAAAGCATATATTGAAAATTCATGAGAACCTTATATGTGATATTCATCAAAAATTTATTCTCTCAAAAAATCATGCACAAAAATTCAAAAAGACAAAGTTACAAAGTATAAACATTGAATTCAAATAATATGTCATTTTGAGTTCAAATTCATCACAAATATCGATAAAATAATTCAATTAATTATGCATGGTGTGTGTCACATGAAAGCTATCAAGTATTTTGCACAAATATAAGAGTTTAAGCAATATATATTGTGCAAGTATTTTGAATCATATATGAGCATTTAATTTAAAAAAAAAACTCATAAATAAAAAATTAAAATAAGATTAGAAGAAAATAATTCAAAAATCATAGAAATTGCTAAAATACTCAGCCCACTGCGAGTTTTTGGTTGACCGAAAGTTTTCGGTCTGCCGAAACTGGTAGAGAGAAAGTGCTTTCCAGAGCACTTTTTCGGTAGACCGAAAACTTTTTCGGATTGCCAAAAACTCTATTTTCGCAGTATTTGAAAATTTTGTTTGAAAAATGATTAAACCAAAAACTAAAACAATGAAAATTCATCATTTTGAGAAGTATATAATCATTTTTGAAAGTTTGAGTAAAACAAACAATACTCAAACAAAACAACTCAATAGAATTCAACATAATCAACCATACCAATTTTTCTATTTTGGTATCTTCATAGGCTTTAAACGCTCAAGCTCAAACTATTTCAGGAAGACATACCTTGATTGATTGATGAAGATTTCATCCTTCTAAAAAAAAACTCTTCATCTCCTTTGTGTTGAGGTTGGACTTAATTATAATCTTTTGATTCGTCATTAAGCTCCAATATATTCAAGTTTAATACCATACCTATAACAGTATCATCTATACTTTTCTACTTGGAGGAGTCATTAGTTTCATCAAATATCACATGCATAGATTCATCTACTACTTAGTTCTTTTGTTGAAAAACTCTCTTTATGTATTACTAGAGTAGAATAACTAGAAAAAGTTCCAACATCGGATTAAGAAACAGAATTTTCAAAGTTGTCTTTGGTGTTTAAGAAAATAAATTATTTGCATCCAAAGACTCTAAAATATCCAATATTGAGTTTTTGATCATTTCAAAACTCACAAAAGTATTTTATTCAAAATAAGTCGAATTAAAACCCGGTTTAAAACATCACAAATAGTGTTGACAACTTTGGCCTAAAAATATTTTAGTAAAATATTTGCATTCGATATGGTCAAGGCCATTTTGAAACCAATAAAGAAAATCATGTAAATCTTTTTGAAAAATTATCAACTAATTCAAAAGCATAATATTTTTTAAAAACAATTAGCTTAATTTCCAAAGTGACATACTTTACAAATCTTGTTATTTCCAAAAGTTAGATTAGGTAAGCTATAATAAGATTCGCTTAGTAAAGATTTGAAATTGTAACTATACTAGCATGTTAAAGCTTTAAATGCCATACTCAATAAATATTTTCTTTTAAAGCAAAATAAAATTTATCTTGATTTGAAATCATTTTAACAATTATAAAAATAATTTTATTTTGACCAAAAGATATAATTTCATTTGTTCAAAATTTCAAATTAAACAATTGAAAGAATAATACAAACTTAAATAACCAAATCACATAAATGACAAGAATTAAGCATATTAGATTTCTAGCAAGATATTCTCAAAGATAGTCAAAGAATTGTTATCGATATTATTTATACCAATGATCTTGCTTTTTGTGATGTCTCCAAAAATGAAATATCTACCATCATTTCTTTGTGAAAATTCAGAACTTAGTGAAGTCATCGGTCAAGTACTTGGATCAACCACTTTCTTACTTGTACCTACAACAAAGATTTAAATTTAGATTTTTGGTACTCACTTAACTTTGGATCCTTGGGGGTTAGTCTTTGAATTCTTTGGTACCCATTCTTGTCTGATACATAAATATGCATTTTTCTTGATGGAGTATGAAAAAACTTGTATATCCATTTTAATTACAAAGATTACATACGTACTTTGAGTCTCTACTAGATGTTACTTTGACAAAATAATTTTTGAGATACTTTTGTTTTACAGAAGGTTTGTATCCTATTCATCCTTTGTCAAAAATACATCGTTGTCCACCAAGCATTAAATCAAAATTCTTCTTTCTATTGGTGAAATTGTGGACAATATTAGTTAAATCCAAAACTTTTTCTTTTAAGGAAGTATTTTCATTTTTAAAGGATGCACATATATCACATGTCAAAATAACTTCCTTTTCTTTCGAAAATTCTTCAAGTTCTTTTGATAAAAGAGATAATTTTTTCTTGGGAGCATTATTTTTCAAAACAAACAATTTATAGTTATCATGCAATTTATTAAAATCATCAATGAGCTTATTGCATGATAGCTCTTCTTCAACACTTTCATTATCAAAATCACTAATATCATCATTAGCATCAGGAAAGTCATCATATAAGTCATTATTGAGTTCAAGAGAGTTTACCTCATCATTGATAGCCATGAAGCACATGTTGTCTTCTTGAACTTCATCATCCAAATAACTGTCATTGTTATCATCCCAAGCGGTTTTGATTTATTCTTCTTGTATGGAAGATTTGAGTGTAATGACTTTCTTTTTCTTATCTTTCTCCTCATCTTCTTCATCGTTTTGACTTGTGATAGCATATGAGCTTTCAAGCATTTTCCACATTTCATGGGCTTTAGTAGCAAATTATACACTACTATAAATATATACATCTATACTACATAACAAATAATTAAAAGTACATCCATTTCTAGAAAATATGATTTTGTCAAAATCATCATATTCATAAAATTCTTTTTCAACAAATTTATTGTCAATTACTTTTCTAGGAATATGTGGACCTTGAACAACAATATTCAATAAATCATCACCCAAATATTTAAGAAATTCAAGCATTTTGATTTTCTAAATATTATAGTCAATACTATTGAAAAATGGTGGTCTAGTTGAAAACTCCTCATTTGAAAGATTTTGAAAATTATTTGGGTATGTCATTTCAAGACGATTAGGTTTTTAAAATTTGAGCACTAAGCTCTGATAACAATTGTTAGCCATTTGTTAGCCCAAGATTGACTACCCAAGAGGGAGGGTGAATTGGGTTTTAAAACTTTTTAATAAACTTTTCAATTATTTAAAACTATAGACCACTATTTTGAAACTTTTAAGCTAAGCCAATAATAATACCAAACATATAGGAATAATAGCAAGTAAATTAAGCACACTAAATATCAAACACTTAATTAAATAGCTTACAATAAAGTAAAAAATGTAGGGATAGAGAAGATGCAAACTCGATTTTTACGAGGTTCGACAAACACGACTATTTGCCTACGTCTCCGGCCCTCGACAACTTGCTTTGAGCATACACTATTTGGATCAAGATTGTGGGCTTAACCGACCCCTGTACACAATGAGTGATTTTTCCATAAGCACACTCACGCCTTTATAATAGTCTTGACTTCGGCTCTATCATGCCTAACCTTGGATTGTTTTGACTCTAGTGCTAATCCTCACCTACACGGATTGTTTAGACAATGGTGCCAATCTCACCAACTCACGGGTTGTTTAGACTTCGGTGACAACCTCACCTACACTCGGGTTGTTTAGACTCTGGTGACAACCTCACCTAAACTGGATTGTTTTGACTCTGGTGGCAACCTCACCTAACAAATACAATTTGATTTTTGTTTGATGGAACATTCAACTAAAATCTCTCTCAAATGAAAATATTTGATACAAGGTAAGCTTAGAGAAAATAAATGTAAACATAAGATATAATCTAGTTTAGCTCAATTGATTTTTGTGAAAAAGTAGATTTGAAAGTTTGGTTCACGAAAATTGATTTGAACACTTTAAAAGTATGATCTAAGTAATATAAGAATGTTCAAAGATTGTTCTAAGTATTAAAAAGGCTTCAATTTAAAGACTAGAATGAAAACTAGTCGTTTGAGATCGTTTGACAAATAATCTGTCATTTTCAGCAGACCGAAAGTTCACTTTCGGTAGACCAAAAAATACTAGCCGTTGGAAGTGCGGTTGTAACGATAGGATTTTAAAAAGTCGTTGAAAACAGAAAGGCAGAGGAATCGGTCGACCGATTCTGGCCACCGGTCTGTCGATTCTGCCCGAGAGTAGTTTTTCAATTTTGTTTTAAGTCTTTTTCAATTATTTCCAAAAAGCGAGTTTATAAATTGATTTAATATGTAACATAGGAACTATAGAAATTCATGAATCAATTTAAAAGCTCATGTAAAATAAAGTCTATATTTTAATTAGAGATAAATGGATTTGACAGTTTGGCTTTGAGAAATTCCAATTATATGAAAAACTTGAGCCATTAAGATCATATAAAGTGTTTAAACAAGTATTCAAGTACAAGAACTAAGTGCTTAACCTCTTGCTAGTCCAAGTCTTGTATTCTTGATCTTTGTCTTCAAGCTGTTTTCCATCCATCTTCGAGCCTAGTTCTAATAAGTCCAATATGCATCCATCTTAGAGCTTGATTCCTTGATTAACTTAAGTTAGAATTTTTAAAGCTATTTCACTACACACTCAAGGTAAATCATTAATACTAAATCAAATGTATGTTATCTTCAAAATAAGAATGAGTAAGATTGAGGCCTCAATTTCTTAACAGTATCCTTAACAAGTGAATTGCATAGGGTCCTAAAATTTTACTAAAGTCTTTAATGAATCTCTGATATAAACCAGTATGTCTAAGGAAATATCTTACTTCTTTTGATTCTAATTTGGTTGTTCCATCCTTAGATTACAACCTTTTTTTAGTTTCTCAAATAACAACTATCTTATCTTATATTGTGATTTTTTGGCCTGAATTTTGTGTGTTTAAAGACATCTAAACTAGGAAGATGATTGGTTGTGGTATTAGGAGGGAAAAGTTGTACTACTTAGATTGTATCTAGATAACTGCAGTTTCAAATAAGAGAAACCAAAAAAACTCCAAGAATTATTGTGATGTTCTCTTCATTGACTTTATCAGACCCAACACTAGCTGTTTCGAAATTTAAATCATACGAATCGGTAAATCCCAGAACTTCATTTCAAATCTGATTGTATTATTCTTTGACTCGCCACTTTTTTTTTGGGGTGAGATTGTTCTAGTTGTAATCTAATTCATAGATCTATCTATTACTAGATGTAATTAATTTCCTCTATACAAGTTGTAAAATTTTGAATTTTGTGACCGTTTTATGCTTTTTCTGAGATGGATTTATATTGTGAAGTACAAAGCTAATGGCACAATTGAACATTTTACGAGACTTGTGGCAAAAAGATACACTCAAACTTACGGGATTGATTACACGGAAATATTTGCACCAGTAGCAAAAATCAATACAGTTCATGTCTGTTATCTTTAGCTACAAACTTAGATTGGCCATTGCCAAAATTCGATATGAAGAATGCTTTTCTTCATGGTGAATTATCCAAAGAAATATACATGGATCTCCCACTAGGGTATATGATACCCAAGAGGCATAGTCAGAAGGTGTGCAAACTAAAGAAATCCTTGTATAGGTTGAAGCAATCTCCAAGAGCATAGTTTGGAAGGTTCACAAAGTCTATGATAACATTTGGCTATAATCAAATTAATTCAAACCATATTTTATTCCTCAAAATATAGTAGGGTAAGGTCATTGCACTCATTGTATATGTGGATGACATGGTAATTATAGGAAATAATTACGAAGAAAGAAAGGCCCTACAAAATTACTTGTCTAGAGAATTTGAGATAAAAGATCTAGGCCCTCTAAAATAATTTTCTTGGGATTGAAGTATCCCGAACTAATAAGGGAATATTTTTGTCCCAAAGAAAATATGCCTTAAATCTTTTGCAAGAGACCGGAATGTCAATATGTCAACTAATTGATACACTAGTGGAAGAAGGTTTAAAGTTATGTGTTGAGTCTAACCAGGTGTCAGTTGATAAAGGAAGATACCAAAGATTTGCAGGGAGATTGATTTACTTAGCACATATAAGGCTAGATCTAGCGTACGCATTAAGTATTTTCAGTCAGTTTATACATAATCCTAGAGAGCAATATATGAATACAGTCATACGCATTTTAAGGTATTTGAATTCTGCTACTGGAAAGGGAATTTTGTTCAACGAGAGCTCAGATTATCAAAGCATAGATGTATATATTTAAGCTTACTAGGTTGTTGCTGTGGATGATAGGCGATCTACTTCCGATTATTTGACCTTCGTAGGTAATAATCTTGTGACATGGAGAAGCAAGAAACAGAATGTTGTTATTGCTCACTCTAGCACAGAAGTGTAATTTAGAGGTATGGCACTAGGACTTTGTGTGAAGCCCAAGATTCTTACATGCATAATAAGCCAATAATAAATATACTCATATTGCATAATAGACATATCAAGTAACTAGTATAAATTTTATGATAAATTACTCATTCTGATTGTTAAATACTTTTGATCTGTATTATTGTACTAATGTTTGTTAAAGTGCTCCCACGCAGTGTAAAGACTTAGTACCCTCAGAGAGAGCTTGGTGTGTGAAAGGAACTAAGAATACATTTATGAACAGTAATACTATATGCACATGTGTTAAAATCATGTCTGTTGATAACTTGGTCAAATAGTAGTTTTTCGGTAAAATGTATTTTTCACGCTTTTTGGAGTCAAATTCACTGTGCGTTTAACATGTCAAATAACTTTACTTTAATGTTTAGGACTCATTTATAGCATTTTATTTGTCGGCCCCAGGTAAGCACGAGGTGGCAGTCATTATATAGAACTATGTTTAATTACACTAAGCTAGCTTAGATTCAGCTTAATCGCGTAATATCATCTTTGTATATTCTAATAATTAGGCATTGATACTTTGTTTAAATTATTAATTGGAGTCTAATTGACTTAGTTTTATGTTTAATGATTGGTTA
>JXTC01000771.1:28651-61088 GCA_002914845.1 Trema orientale
CTCCCACCCATTTTTAGACTTCTCTCAGCTCCCCTTATCCATAAGCAAGAGTTTCCAAGTAGTAGAACTCAATTTGGAGCTCTAGAAAGCAAGATAGATCCAAACTAGTCAAGGTAACTCAACTAGTTCTTCTTCCTAGGTTTTGTTTTCCTATTTCAATTCTCCACTTGGTACTACTTAAATAATGATTCCTCTAGGTCATCTTGAGTCCTAAGATCAATTTCAAAGCCTTGGAAATCAGTTTTGTTGAAGTAGAAGGCAAGAGCTTCAACAAAACTTCAAACTAATCAAGGTGAGCTTTTTGTGGAATTTAGAATTGGTAATTTATTTATATTGCTTTAGCTCTTAAATTAAAGCTTTTAGTTGATGAATAAAGGTCCTAAGAAACCTTTTTTATGGCTGGAAACAAATAATTTAAGTAGAGGATTAAAATTAGACTTAAAGCTCTAAAGTTTGCTATTAGTGGATTCAAGTGTTTTTAAGTGTTTCCATTGTTAGAATAAGTTGTCTACACTTGTAATTTGGTTTCTTAACTTGGAATTTGTAAGACATTGATCCTTTTATATATATTACATCTATTTATTGGCTGGTTGTGATGTCATACAAGTACAAAAGTGGGTTTAAGTTTTGTCTAAACCGAAAGGAATTCAAGTGTACCTGGGTTGCTCTAAATGATCCTCTTTGAGTTGTATATGTGGAAATTAGCTTATGGATTGTTATTGTAGGTCTTAAACCATGATTTTAATCATGTAAGGATGTCCTAAAAATAGGGGAGGTGCTCTCCAAATATTTTTAAAACCAAATGGTACCATTTAGAGTTAAATAGACTAGTTTTTATGAAAGTAGGTGACATTTTGGTCCATTTTGTGATTAGGCTTCCTTATTTTGTAAAAAGTTGTGATTTGGTCTTGTGCTTGTTTTCTTTAAGCATTTTACATTGTAGTAATCATCTTAGTAATAAAATTGACATCAGGTCTTTCACACACCTTGCCACCGAGGATACTGACCCTTTCCACTATCTTTTCTACCGGACACAAGGTAAGTAAAGATTTGTTTTAACTACATCACAAGGACAGTAGTAGATACAAGGTGTTTTCCTACATGCTTATGTGTATTATTTCAATTGTATGTTATTTATATGGCTATTATTTTGTTCATGAAAGACATAAGCATGACATGATTATAATAAGCATGATTTTCAAAGAAATGAAGTTTTCCACACATTGGATTTGAAGTAGTACCATTATACTGATTTTACGAGATATATTTTAAGTACAGTGTTTAGTCTGTCTGTGTTGGGTAAGTATAATTTGCACAGGCATCCTTCCCGCATAGGTGGGCACGGCTTACCGACTGCCGGGACTGAGCATTGTACTATGAGATTAGGTGCATTACTTAGTCAGTCTGCGTTGGGTAGGTATGGTTCACATTGGCCATGTGTTTTCTTCCCACATAGGTGGGCACGGCCTACGGACTGCAGCGATTTTGTAATGTACTGAAGGGCCCTATAAAGAAATATTTTCTAAGAAAAGTGCATCAAAATGAAAGTTATGAAAGAAAGAGTGCAATGGGAATTTCTAGAAAGTTTATGCATGAAATACATTCACGAGAATGCATAATCTTTACTTACTTAGCATAAGCTCATTTGGTTCCTGTTATGCAGGTGAGGAGATATGTGATATATAGAGTTACTGGTAGGCTAGCATGCTTTCTTGTCACTATGATCATACAGATGTAGACGAGCTTGACTGATGGGCGATGTTTTCTTTGTATTTTGATATTTTGGTGTGTTGTAAATATAACTTCTAATAGCAAGATAAACTGATAAGAACTTTTTGGTTGTACATTTTGTAAAGAGATTTTCAGCAAGTAATGTCTCGCAGTAGTTTTATCTAAAAGTTTTTGAAAGTTCAAATTTGTCCACCTTTTTATAAAACTAAAGATATGATTTAAGAAAGAGTAACACTTCCTAGTTTGGCTGTATATGAAAATATGGTTGAGCTAAGGGGTGTTACAGTTGTGGTATCAGAGCGGAAGTTTAGTCATTTCTGAAGACTGCCTATATATGTATGATCATATGACAGAAAGCTCGGTCAACTAGTAAGTCTAATTAATTTCATATGTGCACTTCATTTTGTTATATAAGTTGATGCACACATCATTATTGGCTATTATGTTTTTTTGTAAGTAAAGGACCACTGTAAAGGAAATCATGCCAAGGGGTAAAGGTCAGACTAGCCAACGGAGGGCTGATCAAGAGAATGACAAAGATACTACTATACATCGCTTGGCTGAATTAGTGAAGAGACAAGCTCAACAAATAGAGAGGCTTATAGAACGAGATCAAAGGAGAGAGGAACAATTACCGGTACAAGTAGTAGCTAGACAAGAAAATCATGAATCAGCTTTTGAAAGGTTCAGGAAGAATAAACCTCCAGCTTTTAAAGGTGAAACAGATCCATTACTAGCTGAGGAGTAGATTCGGAGTTTGGAGGGTATCTTTGATTATATAAGAATCCTTAAGGAGGAAAAAGTTTCTTGTGCTACTTATATGTTCCAAATGGATGCATGACATTGGTGGGATTCCATGAAGTCAATCATTGATGTTGATAGATTGACTTGGGAGAGATTCAAGGAAATCTTCTATAGGAAGTACTTTAGTGAAGCTCATCGACTGGCGAAGGCAGCTAAGTTTACTAATTTGAGACAAGGTGGCATGTCTGTGTGTGACTATATAAAGAAGTTTGATGAGCTATCCCGCTTTGCTCCTCATATGGTGGGTACCAACGAGTTAAAAGTAAATCAGTTTTTACAGGGGCTCAAAGCAGAAATATATAGAGACATTAAGATGTCTACAGGGAAAGGTGTACCTTACACAGAAGTTGTAGAGAAAGCCCTTGAAGCTGAAGAAGCTGAACTGAATGCATGGGAAAGAGAAGAAGAGATGAAAACTAAGTATCCTCACTTATTTGTGTAAGCAAATTTCGAGGATGAAATTTAATAAGGAGAGAAGGATTATGGTGCCCAAGTTTCTCACATGCATAATAAGCCAATAATAAATATGTTCATATTGCATAATACACATATCATGAAACTAGTGTCAATTTTATGGTAAATTACTTAAGCTAATTGTCAAATACTTTCGATATGTATTATTGTACTACTGTTTGTTAAGGTGCTCCTATGCAGTGTAAATGCTCAGTACCCTTAGTGAGAGAGCTTGATGTGTGAAAAGAACAAAGAATACATTCATGAATAATAATATTATATGCACATGCATCAAAATCCTATCTATTGATAACTTGGTCAAATAGTATTTTTTTGGTCAAAAGCATTTTTCATGCTTTTCGAGACCAAATTCGCTGTGCATTTAACATGTCAAATAGCTTTAATTCAATGTTTAGGACTCATTCATAGCATCTTATTTGTCGGCCCCAAGTAAGCACGAGGTGGCAGTCATTATACTGAACTGTGTTTAATTACAGTAAGCTAGCTTAGATTTAGCTTAATCGCGTAATGTCATCTTTGTGTATTCTAATAATTAGGCATTGATACTAAGTTTGCATTATTAATTAGAGTCTAACTGACTTATTTTTATATTTAATGATTGGTTATAGGGCTAGGTTCCACCAGATTATAATAAGATTGGCCATACAGGATTATAGATCAAAGTATGACTAGTTTTAACCTTCTAAGCTAGGTTTCACTATTTGGGTCTACACTTGGGTGTATGGGATTGACCAGTAATGTGGTGAGTATGCTAAGGATGTTTTAGAGCTGGACACATGGAATGTAAGGTGCAAAATTCTCAAAATACCCCTTAGAACATAAGTTATGCCATTTCTTAGTCATTGAGTATCGCTTTTAGACTAAATCTGGTCATTTTCTTTCTTTTTCTGTCTAGCCACGACCTGAAGCTCCCTAACCCTTTTCTAGACTTCTCTCAACTCCCTTAAGCCATATCCAAGAGTTTCCAAGTGGTAGAACTCAAATTGGAGCTCAAGAAAGCAGGATAGGTCCAAACTAATCAAGGTAATTCTACTAATCTTTCTTCCTAGGTTTTGTTTCCAAATTTCAGTTCATCACATACTCTCACTTAAATAATGATTCCCCTTGGTTCTTTTGGGTCCTAAAATTAGTTTCAAAGCCTTGATAATCAATTTGGTAGAGGTAGAAGGCAAGAGCTTTGGTAAAAGCTCAAACTAGTCAAGGTGAGCTCTATGTAGGATTTTGAACTTGTAGTTAATTTCTTTTGTTTTAACTATTAAACCAAAGCTATTATTTGATGAGTAATTGTCCTAGAAAACCATATATAGTGTTGGAGACATAAAATTTAAGTGAAGGATTAAAGTTAGACCTAAAGCCCCAAAGTTTGCTATTTATGGAGTTACGTGTTTTCATGTGTAGTAGATTAAGTTTCTATATTTGTAATCTGATTTCTTAAACTTGGAGTGTATATTTTATTGATCCTATTATTTATTACACTCATTTGATGGCTAGTTAGGATGTATACAAGTGTAAAAGTGGGTTTAAACCTTGTCAAAACTAAAAGGAATTCAAGTGCACCTAAATTATTCTAAATGATTCTCTTTGAGGTGTATATGTGAGAATTGGCTTGTAAAATATTATTACAGGTTTAAAACCACGATTTTAATCATGTGGGAATGTCCTAGAATCAGGGGAGATGCTGTCCAAATATTTTTAAAATGAAATGGTACTATTTAGAAGCAAATGGACTAGTTTTTATGAAAGTATGTGCCATTTTTGACCTTTTTTGTACTAAAAAACTAGCATTCATGTTTTGATGATTTTAATCAGTTTTCAATGCTAGTTATTGACTACTACGTACCTCATATCACTTGTACACTTTCGGTTCATATTGTGATTAAGTTTCCTGATTTTTTTGTGAAAGTTGTGATTTCAGTCTTGTGCTTGTTTTCTTTAAGCATTTTATATTATATTGATCATTCTAGTAATAAAATTGATATTAGGTCTTCCACACACACCTTGCCACAGAGGATACTGACTCTTTTCACTATCTTTTCTATCGGACACAAGTAAATAAAGACTTATTTTAACTGTATCACAAGAATAGTAGTAGATACAAGCTGTTTTCCTACATGCTTATGTGTATTATTCAATTATATGTTATTTATATTTTTGTTGAAAAATTTACAGAAGACACAAGTATGGCATGATCATTTAAGCATGATTTTCAAAGAAATGAAGTTTTCTACGCATTGGATTTAAAGTAGTACAATTGTACTTAATTTACAAGATATCTTTTAAGTACATTGTCTAGTCCGTCTGTGTTGGGTAAGTATGGTTTGCTCAGGCATCCTTTCGGCATAGGCAGGCACAGCTTACCGATTGCTGGGACTGAGCATTGTACTATGAGATTTATTAGGTGCATTACCTAGTCGGTCTGCATTGGGTAGGTATGGTTCGCATTGGCCATGTGTTTCCCTCCCGCATAGGTGGGCATAGCCTATCGACTGCTGCGACTTTGTAGTGTACTCAAGGGCCTATAAAGAAATATTTTCTAAGAAAAGTGCATCAAAATGAAAAGTTATGAAAGAAAGAGTACAATGAGAATTTCAATGAAGTTTATGCATGAAAATGTTCACGAGCATGCATGATCTTTACTAAATGAGCATTAGCTCATTTGGTCCCTGTGATGCAGGTGAGGAGATATATGATGTATAGAGTAGGGTTGGCAATACGTAACACGATACGACAATACGACTCGAAACTGACACGAAATTAACGGGTTTGGGTTTAGTTTAATTGTGTTCGTGTCGAACCCGTCCACCCGTTTAATTAATGGGTCGTGTTCATGTCGAACCCGCCAACCCGAAAATGACCTGTTTATAATTATATCACTTTTTTTGAACCTTTTTCATATTGGGCCGATATAGTATATAATGTACTTATAATTGGCTACGATTTAGGCATTGTTTGAGCCCGAAAGTCCTAAACAAAACTATTGCAACTTTAACCCTAACCTAATCTTTATCTCTTCATTCACTCTTCAACTGACACTTCCTCCATCTCTATCTCCTTTATCTCCACGGCTCCATCTAGACCTCCATGGCTCCACCCCACCGGACACCAATCCACCTCATGGTCTTCGTGACCTCCAGTCCTCCACCAGCACCGGTCGATCTCTGCGGCCACAACTCCACCCAGCAACGCGCCGCTAGTCCTCCACACAAATACTCCATTTCATCTCCAAGAGTCCATGGCTCTATAACACTTCCACAAATCACAGTCTATGACCACACCTCCACTAGTCCACCTCCGGCATCTCATCTAGTTCTAGGTATTTTAATCCAAATAAAAATTTTCTTCTATGAGTATTTTTAATTCGAATTTACTCTTATTTCTTTGTTATATTATTTTTTTTATCTATTTAATATTTTACTGTTTTGAGTTTTGTTTTAGTTTGGGCTGTAGATTTTGTCATGTAAAAGTCTAACCTAGAACTCTTGTCATGTAAAAATATTCTATTTAAAGGGAAACAAATTATCATAATTTATTCCTCTTTTTTCAAAGTAGTTTCCATATTATTTTTTTACTAATATTGATTTTCTTAGATTCAAGAGATTTGTATAATCTGGACAAATCTATGAGAAAGTGAAAGAAAAATAAATTTATGTAATTTTGACTATATGGATAATAAATGCATCTCGATTAACATTCTTGGGTAAGTATATATAACTTTCTTTTGTTTACTAAAAAATTGCAGGGAGTGTTTAGTCTCAGTTTGATTCAAAACTTATGGGAGAGAAAAGATAGTATAATGTCCAAAATAATTTAATATTACGGGAAAGAAATTCATAGTGTTTTCTATTCTTCATCTTGAAATTTGTATAAAATCAAACAAATTGTTGATGAATATTTGATAATTAATAGGAATGCTGGTAGACAAAAATGCTAGTAAATTAGGCTTGCATTTGTGGTAAATCTATGTTTTTAATGCAGTGTCTTGAACTTATGTCATTATCTTTTGCTTCTCTTTGTGTGTTTTTATTTTTAATTTTCTATACTAATCTTTTTTTTTCCATTTATGTGCAGAATGAATAATAAAGAATGTTTGAAATTGAGGATATTGATAATAATGAGCCTGAAGTCAAGAGGATGATCATTATTCATGTGTTATAGTTGTTGATTATTAATTTTATCATGTTTTGTTTGTAGCTTTTACTTTGATTTTGGATGATATTAAAATTTGGTAGTTGATCTTGAGTAAACAGCTTAAAATGTGCATGGAGACTGAAAAGAAGTTATAATTTGACTGGAATAGAATTTTTTTCTCCCTACAAAATATGTGGAAACGGGTCGAACGGGTCACGGCTGACATGACCTGTTTAATTAACGGGTTACACAGGCCGTGTCGTGTCGACCTGTTAATAAACAGGCCGTGTTTGTGTTATATTTTTTAACATAATTAATATACGGGTCGTGTTTGTGTTGACAGTTTACCTATTATACATATGCTTTGACTCGACAAGATCACGACCCACTGACACGAATTGCCAGCTCTAGTATAGAGTTGCTAGTTTGCTAGCACGCTTTCTTGTCACCGTGATCATATAGATGTAGACGAGCTTGACTTGTGGGCGATGTTTTCTTTGTATTTCGATATTTTGATGTGTTGTAAATATTACTGCTGATGGCAAGATAAACTGATAAGAACTTTTGGTTGTACATTTTGTAAAGACATTTTCAGAAAGTAATGCCATGCAGCTTCTTTTGTTTTAGAGTTTGAAAGTTTAAATTGGCTCACCCTTTTGTAAAAACTGAAAATATGGTTTATGAAAGAATAACACTTCCTAGTTTGACCTATATAGTCATATAGATAAGCTAGGGGTTGTTACAGATACTGAAAAGCCAAATTTGAATCTGGGTTGTAGGAACAAGCAAGAAATTAGTTGCTCCAAGAATAAAACCAATGACTTCACCAAGTTCTCCACTTTCATAAAGAAATAATGGTGGATATTTCATTTTTGGAGATAACATAGAAAGCAAGATCATTGGCATAAGTAATATTGGTAACAATTATTTGTCTATCTTTGAGAATGTCTTACTAGAAATATAAATTGCATAATTTTTGTTAACTGTGTGATTAGAATTATTGAGTTTTTTTTTTACTCTTTCAAATGCACAATTTGAAAATTTAAACACATGAGATTATATCTTTTGATAAAAAAAATATTTTTATTGTGAAAAAGTTTTCAAGTCAAGATAATTTTTTTTTTGCTTTAAAAAAATATTTATTGATTATGGTATATAAAACTTGGACATGCTAATATAGGTACAATTTTAAAACTTTACTAAAGTAATCTTGCTATGGTTTACCTAGTCTATTTTATTTGGAAAAAACAAGATTTCTAAAGCATGTCACTTTTGAAAATAAGTTATTTTTTTTCAAAAAAATATTATGATCTTGAGGTAGTTGATAATTTTTTTAAAAAATTTACATGGTTTTCTTTATTAGTTTTAAAATGGCCTTGACTATATCAAAAGCAAATGTTTTGCTAATATACTTTTAGGCTAAAATCGTCAACACTATTTGTAATATTTTAAATCAGGTGTTGATTAAATTTCTTTTGAATAAAATACTATTATGAGTTTTGAAATGATCAAAAACCTAATTTTGGCTATTTTTGAGTCTTTGGATGCAAATACTTTATTTTTTTAAACGCCAAAGACAACTTGAAAATTTTGCTTCTAAATCAAATATTGTAACTTTTCATGGTTACTCTACTACTAGTAATGCTCAAAAAGAGTTTTTCAACAAAAGAACGAAGTAGTAAATGAATATATGCATGTGATATTTGATGCAACTAATGACTCCTCTAAAAAAAAAAGCATAGATAATATTATTGTAGGTGTGGTATAAAGCTTGAATGATTGGATTTTAAAGACAAATTAAAAGATGATAATTAATTCAATCTCAACAAAAAGAAGATTAAGAGCTTTTGAAAGGATGGAATCCTTATCAATCAATCAAGCAAAAGTAGGATTTTTGGAAGACCAAAAATCTGGCTGGTCAACCGAAAAAGTGCTCTGGATTTCTCATTCTCTCTGCCAGAATTGGCAGATCAAAAACAAATTTTCGGTCGATCGATTCTTCGGGTTTCTACGCCTATTTAAGGTTCTTCTGCATATTCTCTCTCATTTTTTTGGTTTTATTTGAATTATTTATAAGTATAAATTTGATTGACATATTAATCGCTTTTATATGATTCAAATAGATCGCACAATGTATATTACTTAAAATCTTGTCTTTGTGCAAATGCTTAATAATTTTTACATAACGAACACTATATATATTTAATTGAATTATTTTATCTATATTGGTGATATATTTGAGCTCAAAATAAGTTATTGCTTGAATTTAATGATTATACTTTGTAACTTTGTCATTTTGAATATTTTTGCTTGATTTTTTATCTTATATCTGTACGAGAATAAATTTTTAATAAATATCACATATAAGGTTCTCATTAGTTTTCAAGACATGCTTTGTTATGCTTTATATTTTCTGAACATCTATTTCTTATGGTTGTTTAAACTTGGATAATATGTCATGTTTGGATTAGATACTTGTCATTGGTTGCTTATTCATATTTTACTTTGCATTTGTTAATTGATATCAATCTTATCCTTCATGTTTATGCAACTTTTGGATAATATCAAAAGGAGGAGAAGAAAGTGCATTGATTTAAAACATTGGTAAATTTTTTCATAAATAATTGGTATCCGTAATTAATATATCTCATATATGATTAATCTTTTCTTACTTTGATTATTAACATTTTGATCATAATTCATATACTGAGGGGGAGCATATTTATGATTTTTGTGCTAAATGATCATATATCTTTTAAATGCATCATTTTTTATATCTCTCTATAGTTTAATGAAAATGAAGAAAAAGAAATTATATGCTTTAATGATTTGAATTTCTCCTATACTTTACGATTGATTATACTTAGAGAAATATGTTTTCAACAAGTGAAAATTATGCTATAGCTTTCACGATGTTTAATAAAATTATTTTCACGTTGTGCTAAAGCTTTCATGATCTTGATTTCATGCAGCTTCTCTATTTTAAATATACTATATTCGTCATACTTACTATTAATATAAGAAGTTTTGCAAAAAGAAAAGAAAGAATGCTCTTGTTTTTACTTTGGCGCCATATTATTGTTCAATCTTTTATTTGATAATTGTTATTCTTATTTTGAAGATTGTTCAATTGTAAATTCCTCTTTATCTCCTTATTGCTTAACTTATAATTGTATTTTTCACATTGGGAGAAAATTATTTGTGTATTACTCTTCTATATACTTTTGTAATGAATTCAAATGGAGAGAGTAATATAATGAATAAATATTTGAAGAATCTTATTTCGAAGGGATATATTGATTTCTATAAGATATCTAGTTTGAAAAATGTTTATATCTCTTTAATAATGTCAAAAGGGGGACAAGAATGATGATTTATGAATACGAGGAGAAAAATATTTATTTATGAGTATGCATATTTTAAGGGTGAGAACTTTGTTTAGCATATTTTTTTTTTTTACATTTTCACATAATATGCTTATAATGCTTTATTGAGTTAAAAATGAGGAGTAAGTACCTTTAACTTTGTCAAGCATATTTGAAGTGGAGCTTAAAATATTGTAAGGATTATGGTAAACTTGTCAAATTTCATAATCATATCCTGATTGCATACTATCATTTACCCCATAAATCAATATTTGTCATCATCAAAACGGGAGATTGTTGAGAAATTAAAGTTTCAATCTTACTCACTGTCACACCCCCTAGTTTAACTATATTGTCATATACAGTTAAATTATGAAGTATTATTCTTTCACAAATCATATATTTAGTTTTATAAAAAAAGTGGGCAGATTTGAACTTTCCAAAACCTTTAACAAAAGTAACTGCATGGCATTTCTTGTTAAAAGTGTTTTTATAAAATGTACAATCAAAAGAGATTTTCACCAGTCTATTTTACCATCAACAGTAGTATTTACATTATACCAAGATATCTAAAAATAAGAATGTTGCCCATAGGTCAAGCTCATCCACATCTATATGATCATGGCGACAAAAGGTAGGTCAGACAACCAATCACTCAACATTAAAGTGTTCCTCCTCATCTGTATCATGAGACTAAAATGAGCCAAAGCTCAGTAAGTAAAAACTATGCATGCTCATGTATGCTTTAAAATCTCATCAAGTTCCCATTGTATGCTTTTCTTCCTTAAACATTTCAGTCCATGCATTTTCTATAAAAATACTCATAGTTGGGCCCCTTAGTATATTAGTAGTCCCGTAAGTCGATAGGTCGTGATAATATTGGGCAGAAACTTTGGCCAAGAGTAAAAATAAGATGTGACCATCGTATGAAGTTTTTGAAAACTCCTTCCCTCATCAAAAGGGCATCCCACACCGCGCTAATATTGTCCCGCTTCAACAGGAGAGTCTGCATCAATATACTTACCTACCCAGCTTCGACAAACTAGCAATTGCTATTAAAATTTATCTTATAAAATTAGTACAATGGTATTCACTTTTAAATACTTTGTAATGAAATTACCAATTTTTATACAAGATGTGCCATGCACGTGCCATTTCATAACTTTTCAGAATGAGTAAGTTTCACATAATGACATATTCTATGTAATTCTTGTAACGTAATTGTAAGTCTTTACTTATCTTGTGTCCTGAATAGAAATTAATAGTGGAAAGAGTCAATATCCTCTAGAGACTAATGTGCTAATCACTTATCATAAAGTACTGTTATTCAAGATGCACATTTAGCCAAAAGAATACATTAAGATACTTGAATAAGACCGAAATTACAACTTTCACCAAATTAGGAAACTTGATTATAAAATAACTCGGAAGCATACAAATCACTTAAGGTACTTGGTAGACAATAACTAGCATAGAAAAACTTTTCAAAAGTATTAAAATATGAATTCTAGTTCATTAATACAAAAATGATCTAAAATGGCACATAATTTTGTAAAACTAGTCCATTTGCCTCCACATGGTGCCATTTTATTTTAAACACATTTGGATAGCACCTCCTCCATTTTTAGGACATTCCCACATGATTAAAATCATGGTTTTAAACCTGTAATAACATTTTATAAGCCAATTTCCCACATATACACCTTAAAGAGAATTACTTAGAATGACATGCACACTTGAGCTCTTTTTCGTTTTAAACAAAGTTTAAAACTACTTTTATGCTTATATGTCATCACAAACCAACTACCAAATGAGTGTAATAAATAATAGGATCAATAAAATATACACTCCAAGTTTAAGAAATCGGATTACAAATACAGAAAACTTAATCTACTACACATGAAAATATTTAAATCTACAAATAGCAAACTTAGGGCTTTAGGTGTAACTTTAATCATCCATTTAAATTCTATATTTTCAGAAATATAGAAGTTTCCTAGGAATTTTATTTATCAAATAAATCTTTAGTTTAAGGGCTGCAGCAAGAAAAATCAACTACAAACTCAAAATCTCAATTAGGCCTCACCTTGACTAGTTTGAGCTTTTGTTGAAGCTCTTGCCTTCTACCTCTACCAAACTGATTTTCAAGGCTTAGAATTAGATTTTAGGACTCAACAAGACCTAAAGGAACCATTATTTCAGTTGTATCAAGTGGAGAATTGGAATAAGAAAACAAACCTAAGAAGAAGAACTAGTAGAACTACCTTGACTAGTTTTGATCTATCTTGCTTTCTAGAGCTCCAACTAGAGTTCTACTACCTGGAAACTCTTGGATATGGCTAAGAGGAGTTGAAAGAAGTGTAGAAAGGTGTTGGAGAGATTCATGTCGTGGCTGGAGAGAAAGAGAAAGAAAAGGACTGGATTTGGTCTAAAAGTGATACTTAATAACTAAGAAATGACATAACTTAAATTCGGAGGGGTATTTTGGGTATTTTGCATATTACTTTCCATGTGTCCAGCTCTAAAACATCCTTAGCATAGTCAACACATTGCTGGTCATTCCCATACACCCAAGTTTAGACAAAGTTGGTGAATCCTAGCTTAGAAAGTGAAAACTGGTCATACTTTGACCTATAATCTCATGCAACAAGTCTTAATGTAATCTAGTGAAACCTAGCCCCATAACCAGTTATTAAACATAAAAAATAATTCAGTTAGACTCCAATTAATAATTCAAACATAGTATTAGCACTTAATAACTAGAATGTGCAAAAATAACATTACACGATTAAGCTGAATCTAAGCTAGCTTAGTGCAATAAAACACAAATCAGTGTCGTGAATGCTACCTCGTGTTTACCTAGAGCCAACAAACTATAAATGAGTCCTAGACATTAAATTAAAGCTATTTGACATGTTAAACACACGGTGGATTCGACTCCGAAAAGCGTAAAAATTATATTTTACCGAAAAACTACAATTTAACTAAGTTATCAACAAACATGATCTTAATGCATGTACACAGTATTGCTTTCATAAGTACATTCTTCGTTCTTTTTGCACACCAAGCTCTCTCTCTGAGGGTATTGAACCTTTACACTGCATCTGGACGCTTCGACAATCATTACTGTAATAACGTGTATATAAAAGCAAATAACATTAGGAATGAGTATGTTACTATGAAAGTGGTATTAACGACTCCTAGATGCCTAATATGCAATTGGAACATGTTTATTATTGGCTTCATATGCATGTGAGAATCTTGGACACTACACTTACTCTTATTTTGAAGATAACAAACATTTGATTTAGTACTAATAATTTAACTTGAGTGTGTAGTAAAATAGTTTTAACATTCTAACTCAAGTTGATCAATAAATCAAGCTTGAAGATAGATGAATATTGGACTTATTAGAATCAAGCTTAAAGATGGACAATCAAGATATAAGACCGTACTTAGATAGGGTATAGTCATATTTAGTCTTGTATTTGATTTAGTTCATTGCACATAAATTCTCTTTGCATTGGCTCATGCTTTTAAAAGAGTTTTCAAACTATCTTAAGCTTAAAATGGTTATTTTATTATCAAAGTTTGAAAATAAAAAATAATGATTTATTTAAATGGACAAAATATTTCTTAATACATGATTTCTTAACTTTAAATAAGTTACCAATATATTTGAAGTCATGATTATTTGTCATATGAAACTAAAATAAGTTTATAATAGTCAAAAACAATCTTTCCAAATTGATTTCAAATGTTTTTAAAGTGTTTAAAACATATTTAGAAGTCAGAATTTGAAAAACGCCAAAAGCTGTAAAAGAATTTAAAAAAACTGCCAAAAAGCTGTTAAAAACTGAAAGTTTTAGGTAGATCGAAAATGACTACTGGTAGACCAGAAATCTCAACCAGTAGACCATCCGGTAGACAGAAAACTTCAATATGACCGTTAGATTTCGATCATTGCAACCGCACTAACAACGGCTAGCTTTTGGGAGTCTACCAGAAACATGATCGGTCTACCGAAAACTCTAGAGACTGTGTCAAATGGTCATAAACAGCTAGTTTTCACTCAAGTATATAAATAGTAGCTATTTTAAGACCTGAAAAAGAGTTTGCATGGACCTAAATTGTTATCTAAGTACTTTAAAAGTATAAAAGCCTATTTTCACATTGAATTAACTTTCAAATCATATTGAGTCAATCTTAGAGCATTCATTGTGCATTGTTGTCAAATCTCCTAAGCCAAAATTGTATTTATTACTTTTGAGAGGTGAGTTTGTAAGTGTGTTCACTCTTTATTAAAAACCATTGAGTGTGAGGTGTGGTTGGCACTGGAGTTTTAAACAACCTGTGCATAGGTGAGGTTCCCACCAGAGTCTAAACAACCCGATTTAGGTGAGGTTACCACTGGAGGGTGTAGGTGAAGTTATCACCGGAGTCTAAACACACTACTAAAGAAGTAACATAGCACGTCACTAATACCATGTCGTTTGGAGCAATAAATGATGTGGTATTAAACTCAAGTCACGTCGTATAGAAGCGATGTGACATGACCAAAACCATGTCGCTTTTATACTAAACAACATGGAAGAATTACATACCACGTCGCTTCTAGGGCAGGCAACATGGTAATGTACCATGTCACTTGCCCTGGAAGCAATGTGGTAAGGGCTAAAAATAGCTGGGGTCGAACTCTTCTTCTTTCTTCTTCTTCTCCGAGTAGACCCGAGAGCATGAAATCGCCTCCCCATCACCACCTTCGACTTTTTAGGCCAAATCACCACCATTTTGGGTGATTTTTGTTGCATTTTCTTCCTTTTGACAAGCCCAACACTTCTATAGGATTTTCTTCTCAGATCTGTAAGTGTTTGTAGCTCTATTTTAATCTAGAAAGATTTTAAATTTTCTTGGTTCACCACTGTAAAATTCGACCATTATACGATTTTTTTTTTGTTTTTCGTGTGTATTAGGTTGGTTCTTGATCGGTATTGTGGATTCTCCTTCACTTTTTTCTTCAAACATACTATTTTGAGAAATTTAGGTATTTATTTGAATTTTTTTCTACTTTTCCAAATGTTTAAATTTATTTTTTAGTTAGTTTGAATTAAAATTTTAGCTTTTAATTTAGTTTCTTTATACTAGTAATTGTTATATAAGAGGACTTTGTACAATATATGTTAAGATTTTTCTACATAGATTAGGTTATAATTTGTGATAATGTGTAATATTTATAATGTTTTATAGTATAGTTAATGTAATTTTAGTGATGAATTTGATTATATTATCATAGAGTATTGTCAATTTAGAGATAAATATAACATTTTGAGACTTAGTTAGTAGAATATATAATAATTTTATATTTAGTGTTTGGTTTTGATGATTTATGAGCTGAAACTCTTGATTATAATGTGCTTAGTTATTATCAATTTAGAGATAATTATATCAATTAGATGCTTGGTTAGTGGATGAAAGTTTGTATGAAATATTATTACCTTAAATATGAATATGTTTGTATAATTATATTAATATATTGATATCGAAAATGATATGATTGGGAAATAGTAGTATATGAACTTGAATTGATTATGGTGTTTAGAATGGTTGTATTGGTGTTTATTTGTAGGGAGAGTTAATCCATTTATAAGGGGAGGTTCTATCAAATTTTTTTTAGAAATTTAGATAAGATGGATAGAAATTGGATGACGAAGAATAGATTGACAAAAGAGTATGAGGAACGAGTTGAAGCCTTTTTGAAATTTGCTATTAAAAATGGTCTTGATCCCAATATGATACCATGTCCATGTATCAAGTGTGGTAACATGAAAAAAATTGTACTTGGTGACGTAAGAGGACATTTGTGTACGAATCGGATTGATATCTCCTATACAAAGTCGATATGGCACGGGAAAAAGTCACAGAGTGAATATGTTTCTCGCAAAAGAGCTCGTATAGAAGATTTTTCTATGGATTTGGAAGGCGATCACCTAGTTGATATGGTTAATGATGCCGAAGAATGTTTTGTTGATCGTCTAGAGGAATTCGTAAAATTGTTAGAAGATGAAAACCCTCTTTTTCGTAATTCAAAAGTCACAAAATTGTCATTCTTAGTTTGAATTTTCAATTTAAAAGCTAGGAATGGTTGGAATGACTCTAGTTTATCTCAGTTACTTAAATTTCTTGGAGAAATCTTTCCATAAAATAATAGCATTCGTTCCTTTATATATGATGCCAAAAAATCGTTGCGTGCCTTAGGCATGGAGTATGTAAAGATACATGCATGTCCAAATTATTGCATATTATACCGAAAAGAGTATACTGAAGCTAAAGCTTGTCCTAAATGCCAACGTTCTAGTTAGAAAAACAAAAAGAATAGTAAGAAAGCGAAGGTTGGAATACTGGCTAAAGTCTTGTGGTATATGCTAGAATTGCCTAACACTTAGGACAAAATCATACATGCATGCAAACTATGGAGAAAACATATGATCACATCATGAATGCAGCGGAAAAATTAGCGGATTCAAGTATTAAAATTTTTACATGAAAATAATTTTCATAACCATGTAACATGCATACATCATATATGGGATCATGTATAACATATATCAAATCTAGATCAACAAACCCTAGAGATGGGATTAGGGTTTACCTTTTGTAGCGTGCTCCTTTCTGATCTCCTTGTTGATGGTGATTAAACCTTCAACCCTTGATCTTCTTGTCTATGCTCCGGCTCTTGGTTGATAAGATGAGTGGGCACCAACTTGAATCCTTCGTTGGAGATCGATCAAGAACACCTCCTTGATCTTATGGAACACTGGGATGTGAGATGAGACTGTGAGATGGCGGGAAACTTTTCTCTCCTCTCTCCTCAGCCTTTGGTCGATTTCTCTCTCTCTCTCTCCCTGTCAATTTCATGTAACACTATGTGTATTTTTGTGTAGTTTTTTCTCTTATATATCTTATATATATGGGGCCCAAAACTGCTAACTCTAGTTAAACTAGGATTGGACTTGTTCTCTAATTTGGGCTTTAGGTGTACTTTTATAAATATGTCCAACTCATGAAACTTATTTATAAAAATACCAATTTCTGTGTAGAATCATTATTTTATACAGTTTCATGAAACTAATTTTACAAATACCACCAACCAATTACTGAGCTTTAATGAGTTAGACAAGGGACATAATGGATCCAAATAATCTAAGCTCCAATAGTATGATAAATACATAATAACTCTTATATGGTATTTATGTAAATACTATTAGTAAAGGGGACACTCCACTAAAGGCCCAATACTACACTCTTAGATTAGATGTCATGCCTTTTATAGAGATTTAATCAACTAACCTTGATTAACCAATCTATCTAGCATATTCTATACCACATGTGGAATCCGTATACAATTCCGTAGTTGGATAGGTGAAATTACCGTAATACCCCTCCAACACCTATTTACCTTAAGTTACCATCTTTCTATCAAAGAATAATATTGTCGATAATTTTGTTCCCAATGGCCATTTAAACAAAATTATCAACCAATTCACAAAGTGAATACTAAGATCTTAAATTTAATTATTCCATGAATCTTGAAAGAACCTAAAGTGGTATTAATGTATAGTGTCCTTAACTATTTAGTGTTCGAATCAATTCATAAGCCATAACTTCCAATATGCTAGAGTTCACCTCTAATTTCATAGAGGTTAGTCTTTTAACAAATCAAAAGGCTATAACCCATAAAAGCAAGTCCAGCCAAACATCAAGGATTAAGATCTACATGCTAAGAGCTAGTTTGTGGTAATATAAGAATTGAGTTACGGCGCTCCAATTCTTTATATTGCCTAGTCCTGTTCAATACATATAACTTGTTTATGTTGTATTAGTGTTTCTATCAGAAGTCACATATTTCAATGATTTGAGACACATCATTCCCATTGAGATAGACAAACACTACAACCTATAGTAAATAAAGTATTCCATCTTTATTTACAGATTGTGAACTAGTTCATTTAGACTTACATAAAGAAATAAGTCTCTCCGTAATTAGCACTTAATCATGTTTATTTCTTTATACACAAATAAAGTTGTGGAATCTTTTTTAGATAAATAACCTATTCAACTAAGATAGTTTAATCTAGCAAATATCATGATTGCATAAAAGAGAAAGTTGTTTATACTCAAAAGGGTAAAATTAGAAATATGCTTTTTAGGGCAAAAAATCCCAATAGTATATTCCTCTAATACCAAGATTTAAACATTTATTCCGGAATCCTGATCATAAGAAACAATTAATATGGCATGAGGAAGGAAAAATAAAAGATGGTAAGCTTTAGCATCCGGCTGATTCACCATATTGGAAGAAGGTGGATGAAATATGGTAAAAAATTAGAGAAGATCCTAGAAACCTTCGTCTTGGTCTTTTGGCGGATGGCATTAACCCTCATAGTTCATTAAGTTCTAATTATAGTTATTGGCCGGTCATTCTTACTATTTACAATCTTCCTCCTTGGTTATGCATGAAAAGGAGATTTACAATGTTGACATTACTAATATCAGGAGATAAACAACCTAGCAATGATATTAATGTCTATTTGGCACCCTTAGTAGATGATGTGAAAACTTTATGGGATGGGGTTGAATGCTACAATTCCTTTAGAAAAGAGAACTTTACACTAGGAGCTGTTCTATTATGGACAATCAACGATTTTTCTGCATATGGAAAGCAAAATCGCGAAGAGGAACAAATAGACAAAGGGAGGAAAAAAAGTAAAAAAAAGAGGACAAAAAGAAAAAGAGTAAAGGAGAAAAGGAATATGAATGTTGGAAAAAAAGCGAGAATCCAATACGAAGAGAGAAGTGGATACAAGACGAACACCACAAAACCTTTATACTTTAGTTACAAAGAAAAGAAAGTTATAATACTAACTAATTATTTGTTGATACTGAATTCTAGTACTCTAATCGTGTGGATAATTATTAATTAGGTGGACATCAAACTAAGCAAGTGAGGTGACAAAATCCTAGAACAATTGAATTAGCTTACTCGAGGTCCGACAAATATGCCTATTTGGCACGAATCTTTCATCATAAATGGTCGTCGTTTTAACACTAGCTCATGTGATGACATAAGACTTAATCAAAATAGTGATGTTAGCATTGTGGCTAAAACCATGCAATTTGCTAATGCTAAAGACAAGAATCAAGTTTATGGTGACATCACTTACTATGGGATGATACATGAAATATGGGAGCTCAACTATCGTGCGTTTAGAGTCCCGATTTTTAAATGTCAATGGATGGAAAATAATAATGGGATTAAGCATGATAAGTTGGGATTTATTTTAGTTGATCTTCATAGAGTTGGATAGAGATGATCCTTTCATTATGGTAACTCAAGTAAGACAAGTGTTTTATGTTGATGATCTATTGCAAGAAGGGTGGTCTATTGTGCTTACACATGAACCACAGAGTGTCACCATTGATGATGACTCATTTATTGACCTTGAAACTATGAGTATAGAGTTTTTAGAGACGGATATAGTAGATATCGTTGCTTCAACATCAGGGTCATAGACTCGCAATGACGTCGATAGTATTTGGATAAATATTTGATGATATAATTGTGACTATCAATTTTATGCAATAGATAAATACTTGATGATATAAGTGTGAGTATTAATTTTATTATGTTTATCTTGTTTAGCATTTCTATCTATTGTGTTTTATTTTCATATTAATGGAGAGAAGAGATGATGAAGATGATGTCCACGGTGAAGAAAATAAAGAGGAAGAAGACATGGATGCATATGAAAAAAAGGCGCGAAAAGGGGCAACATTATGTAAACAAATTATCAAAAGGAGATCCAAAGGGAATCAAATTACAGTAGAATATAATGCCATTGACAAACTAACTAGGGACATCACCACCGAGCTAGAGACGTATTCAGGTGTATTAGCTCGTACTATGGTTCCGATCACCATTGTCACATGGCACAAGGTGGAGGGAAATCTCTAAGGAAAGATTTGGGACGATATTGTGGTAAGAAATAATGTGCGTAATTAGTCTTGAATTCTATACGATGAGTGTTTTATGTTGTTTTAACTATTAATTTGAATCATTTATAGTGTACATATATCATAGTAAAGGAATGTAGATCCTTTGTAATGAAATCTGTAGGGAAAAAATGGTGTTAATTTAAAAACTATTTTACCTCCGGTATAATATGCAAGTATAAGGAGGATGCTAAATATAGGGAGGAGAATCCTATGGCTTTGACTTACTAGCCATCATTTGCAAGCATATTCCCAGAAGATTGGGTTATATTTGTTGCAGATCGACTATCCCCTGCATTTCAGGTATGATATGATAAATTATATATGGAGTACTTTCAGAAGTTGTCTATTTTAGTTTGATATTAATCTTTGATATTATCTGCACAGGCAAAAAGGGTGGTCCAACAACAGAGAAGAGAAAAATATAATGAGTATGTTCGTCACACATCTAGGAAAAATATTGCAACCATTGTAGAAGAACTTAAGAAAACACATGCGAATGATAAAATAGAACGGGCAGAATTATGATGTCTCAATCCCCGGCTCAAGTGACAGGAGAACGAATTGTAAGTTCTTCTGACTTTCGTTTAAAATCTTAGTTTGTATGTTTGTTTCTATATTTAACTAATTTGGTATCTTATTTAGGATGAATTGTATGATATGAGATCCCGAGGAGAGATTCAAGAAATCGGCTTACATGACATATTAACTCAGGAATTGGGGACACCTGAGTACTCTAGTTGTGTACGTTCTGTAGTTGCCTATGTAACTCAGCGGGATGTGTTGCACAGACCTCAGGGAGGGCTAAGAGTATTGTCAGAACAACAATTCACTTTCCAACGGGAGAAGAAAAGTCAATGGAAGATGCAATTTCAAAATATGCAAAGTAAAAATGATAATCAAGAAAGATGTCTTCGAGAATTGGAGGCTAAGTTATTCGGTACCACCTCTCAAGAGTCAGCTCCCCAGCCACCTGAGTCACACTTTCTCAAGCATACGCCTGAGTCATATTTTTCAGAGCAACCGCTTGAGCCATACTTTCCCCAGCTGCTACCTAGCCATATTTTCCTCGGCCACTGTATATGTGTATTTCTTAGCCACTAGAAATTCAAATTCATGCTATGGCCCCTGGTGCCCCAATTTCGGAAGTGGGAACTTCAAAGGTACTATCATAGTTTCATAACTTTTGCATCTATGTCAATTTAATACATATTAAGAAATTCACATCCTTGGTTTACATTTCAAGATATTTGATGCAAGTTGGTTGATCTAGCACTAGATGTGTTGCATCAGGTTACATAATTCAAACAAGAGAGCCTATGATTCATGGAGTACCATTAGGTGAGAAAAGTTACTGAGTATTTGTTGTCAAAACACACGTCCCTGAAGCTTCGTTGCCTATTCCAGTGGCAAATGTAATGGATATATTGGCGGAAGCCGTGGGATCAATTGTCGCATGGCCTAAAGAGTTGGTACTCATTGTAGGTGAATCTGAGGTATAAAGTCTAACACTCATTACTTTGATAATTAAACAACTATTTTTATTTTATTTAAGTAAATGTTTTGATCTCAGTTACCATTACGAAAAGACAAAGAGAAAAAGAAATAACCAGAAAATGAACCAGAACCGCCTATTACTTAACTAGAATATGAAGAGTCCAAATATTCATCCTCGTCTAGCACAAGACCGACTGGGTCCTCTTCACGATCCAAGATTGATGTTCCTCCTAATGTTCTGGGAAGCTTGAGGAGTTTGTATAAATATGTGATGAAAAAAGCGATGACTTCTCAATTCATATCACTTTTGACAATGAGATGTGTGGAATTACTGGGCAGTTCTCATATTTGGTTAAGGAGGACATATCCCATGTAACCAACTTCGTTGAGATTGGTTCTCCGTGCATCACATTTTACATTAAGTAAGTTTTCATATCTTTACTCTTGCTTTCATATCTTAATGATTTGTATTAAATATGTTCTATGTTATTTTAGGCTACTATATGACATGTTTGTAGAATATGAGCATGTGCATATCATAGCTTTCATTGAACTTTCTCTTATATCGACTGTTGGAGATGGCAACGATGAGAATCGTGCAAGAGCAATCAGAAATCGCTTTACTCTGGGCATGAATGGCACATTGTTAGTAGCACCATATAACATGGGGTAATTATCTTCTCTTTAATATTTTTAATAGTTATTGGGATAAATGTACTATACACGTGTATTTGTTTATATTATTTTATAGGACACATTGGATGTTACTAGTGATCAACGCAGTTCATGAAATGATATACTTTTTTGATCCACTCGGTCATCCTCCTCGAAAAGATGGAAGAACTCTCATAAAACTGCAAGTATGATTAAAGCTATTCAAAATTAATAACAATGTTTAATATAATGTTTTATGCATGGTTGACATGCTTTTATTTTATAGAGCCTTTCGGTTGTTTAACATATCAATTGAGAGAAGTGGTAAGAAAAATGGTTTCAATTGGGAGTCCGTTAAGGTACATTTTAAATTTTACTAATTTATATTTTTGGATTAGATGGATTATTTTTGCTCAAAAATATTAATTGAAAACTCAATTGGAATTATAGTCCACACCAACCAAATAAAGTAGAGTGTGGTTTCTACATAATGCGCATGATAAGAGAAATGGTCATAGACGCTAACCTATATGAGTAGATTACTACTTCGGTATAACTTTATAACTTAATACTTATCTTTGTTGCATAATTATACTAATTATCAGTACATGATTCGAATATAACTTATGCACATTTAAATTTGCAGTGTCGTAACAAAGATATATGCACTATGGATGAGATCAATGAAGTCCGAGAGGAATGGGCCGATGAGCTTATGGTGTATGTATCATGATGGGCGACTCACACTACTAACCTATTTATGTTAACTTTGTATCTTTGGTAGTCTGATTAGGTGACTATATTTATGATTTCGATTAGTTTAGGTGCCTCATGTAGGACTTAGCTATGTAAAAAATATAATTTGTTTATTAGATGGCTGGAATTTGTATACTGGATTGTTGGTTGTTGATTGTAGGTTGTTTTGAGCCATTTTTGGTTCTGGTTTATAATAAATCCAAGGTGTTTGGTGCCTATTGAGGGGGATTCCACATCGCTTCTGTATCAAGTGACGTGGTAGGGGACGAAAATATCCTAAAATTGGCTAATATACCACGTCGCTTGATTAAAAAGAAACGTGGAATCCAACCTACTACGTCGCTTTTGTAGGGAGCGACGTGGTATCCCATGACAAGCGATTTGTCAGTTATTTGGGCCTACCACATCGCTTTTTGTATAAGCGATAAGCGATATGATATTACGGGGACCTATCACGTCATCCGTTTCCAAGTCATTTATGAAGCGGCGTGGTAGAAATACCACGTCGCCCTATAAACGACGTGAAAGTAGTGACAACTAGTAAGTTGGTGAGATTTGCACAATTATCTAAACAATCCATCTAGGTGAGGTTGACACCGGAGTTTAAACAATCTGTGATTAGGTGTGATAGAGCCAAATTCAAAACTATTGTAAAAGTTGGGTGAGCTTAAGAAAAATTCATTCTATTTGTACAAGAGTCGGTCGTGCCCATAATCTTGTTCCGATAGTGGAAAGCTCAAAACAAGTTGCCGAGGGTTGGGGATGTAGGAAAATCACTGTGTTTGTCGAACCTCCTAAAATCCGAGTTTATATTTTCTCTATCCCTACACTCTTTACTTTATTGAAAGTTATTTGATTGAGTGTTTGACATTTAGTGTGCTTAATTTACTTGGTATTATTGTTATATATTTGATATTATCGTTTATTTAGCTTAAAAATTTCAATATAGTGGTCTATAGTTTTACGTAGCTGAAAAGTTTCTTAAAAATTTTTAAAACCCAACTCACCCCTCTCTTGGGCTGTCAATCTTGGGCTAACAATTCCGTCGAAACTTTAACTGCCCTTAACAAAGTGGGTATGATTGCCACTGTTTTGATAATTCAAGAGATTGATTGCAAAACATTTTAATTCAAGGGCCATATTGCCAATAAATAATTAATTCAGGGAGCAAACATTCCAAAAATCCACAAAGTTTTGATGAGACATTAGTCAAAAGTCACCCATCAAGTGAAGAATGGGAATAAGCTTTTTCCATAAGAATGAGTCTATAATAATTCAAAATAATATAGAATAAAAAGGGATTATTATCGAAAAAAATTTTAGGTTTTTAATTTTAGCTTGAAAAACCTTGGATTTTTTATTATATTAAATAAAACCTTGTGTCTATTTGATTTTAGTAAAAAAAACCTTGAGTTTTTAGTTATATCGAATTAAACTTTTTGTTTATAAAATCTAATGAAATTAGTCAGTAAAATAAGTCAAATAACCCATTTTCCCTCTATGTACATTGTCATGCGCTACTATGTAAAGCTACTTACATTGACAAGCACCTTAATTGAGCAAAAACTATCCTTTTATATTTTAAAAGTTGGCATCTTTCAGTTAAAATAATTGAAAAAAAGTAGTTCAAAACACTTATATGTTTATTGATCAAATATTTGTTTTTGGCGCAATTTGATTGGATTCTAAAATATAGAGATTTAATATAATATAATCCAAAACCCAAGATTTTTTATTACTAGAATTAAAAAAATTTAAAATTTTATTTGATATAATGAAAAACTCAAGGTTTTTTTTACTAAAATAAAAAAAAAATCATTGGTTTTTTTTCGATAACAACCCGAATGAAATGTTATTAGAAAAAAATTAATACATAGTATTTGTCATGATATTTTACACAGGTCATGAATTACCTAATAATAATATCTTTTAATAATGATCAAATATTATTTTCATGACATTAGAAAAGTGTCATAAAATATTCTTTTAAAAAATGAAAATAATAAGATGTCCCTACTTTAGTACCGCGTAAATGGAATTAACAACACAAATTAATATTGTAGAAAGTATAATGTCACGACCCGAACTTCAGGCCAGTGGCAGAAAGAGAAATTTAAAAGTTATTTTTTAATAATAAAATTCCCACAGTTTTGTGATAACCATTAGACGTAGATTGTTAAGGAAATTTATAAAAACAAACTGAGTATCATTATCAGCAGTCTCATAATCCAGCACACTAATTATACTATTAGAGTCCATGAAATAAGTCTTTAAGTATTTAATATCAGTCAAGAAGGTAAACAGTACTATCTTACACACTTACAAACTAGTTGATAGATAAGCTGCTTCTCCTGAGTTTCGGACATTACCCTGAGCACTATTTGAGAGGGAAAGTAGGGGAGGTGAGCATGAAATGCCCAGTAGGATACCCAATTGCCTTATTGGGAAAATATTCATTTATAAATTCCCTGCATTGTTAGTTGTTCTGAAAACAATTCACAATATATCAAATCAAAAGTGAGTTGAAAATCATTATTAGAAATCATATTCAAACCATACTACTATAAAATGGGGTAAATAATTCATAATGCACATATCATAAATAAAACAATCCTATGAGCTCACATCCTCTCATCACGAACCAGAGTAACTCGTACTATATGTATTGAGTACTTTCAGTCTGATACCTAATCCCAAAAAACTAGAGGGACACTCATATGTCTAAGCTTACCGAATTAGAGGGGCAACTGAATGCCAACACCTACCGAAAGGGGAATCAAAAAACCTCGCATTGGTTTATGGGCTCTCATCAAGGGGAGGGATATTAGCCACCCGCTATACACCGCAATGTCTAAGATGGACCTCATATATGATCCTATGGTACGTGCAATACGAGAGGCAATATAAACAACTATACAGTAATATTATAAACGTGCTCTGATTTTTAAATAAAATTCCATTTTGTGCTTTAAAATTCTGGCAATACAGTGTTGATGATTTTATCAGTCCCACAAATAAAACTTGCACAAAAGCACACGTAAAATATCTAGAGCAGTCCAAAATGCTTCACAAATTCTCAGTTCACTAAAATAACTATTCAACATTTTATTTTAATAAAATCACAAAATTTCACTTTTCTCAACATATTCAAATTTTTTATGAAAAATAATAGAAAACAAGGTAATTGAATTCCCTACCTTGATATGGTAGTTATACTGAGCTAATGACACTAGAAAAGTCCTCTATTGGTCGCCTGGTTGCTTAGACGGCCGTTTCCAGATCCTGACACATTCACTTGAAAAAGTGAATTTTCCAACGGAGTCTAAGATTGAGAAACAGAGGTCACAACTGAATTTAGAGCACTCAAAAATACTGGGTTAGAAATATAATTTTTCAAAAATGGGTCCTGGTTGCACGAAAATTAGTACTATTCACGAGCCATTTTCTCAATTTTTGTCTCACTTCAGAATATAGTGATATTTTATATCAAAATTCATCTCTCGACCTCATTGAGTCCAAATACGAAGTCAAAACTTAGTTTTGAGGTCACGAGCATTAATTAAGCTAAAAAATAAGAAAATTATAAAAATATCACTTTACGAAAATATTTAGAAAAATATCACCTTTTTAATTTGAAAATTAAGGATACCATCTCAACACTTTAAAATCGTGACGGGCTAAGTAATTCATTTCTGAAATAATTAGAAAAATACAACAAATTTAATATTAAAATATTATAACAGTAACGAGTTTCTCACTGGAGCTCAGTTAGCAGCCGTGGGTGGTTGGAAATGGACAGCGTCGTTGAGACAAAGCAAACAGCACTGGTAGTGTGCGAAACGGACGTCGGACGACGAGTGTATGGCCAGAAAACTCAGTGGCGGAGGCTTCGAAAGCTTCTAGCTCTGGCTACTGGTGGTGAAATCGAGCTGCGACGGTGGGCGTCGACTCATCGAAGGCTGGGTAAGGGTACGAGGCTGCGCTTTGGGAGGCTCGGTGACTGGATCAGCTACGCATAAACAGTGGCTCTGCTTCGGTTTTGGAGGAAGGAAGAAGTTGGCTTCTAGGCAATTTTAAGGGAGTCTGGGGGCACTGTTGCTAGTGGGATAAGAGGTAGTCCCTGGTTTGACTGAAAAACTTTTCAAAATTCTACTTTAGCCATAAATTTTAAACGTTCCTTTCAATTTAGTCCCTGCTTTCAAAAAAATATTTACAATTTAACCTCGAATGTACCTAGACTGAATTGTGGCTTCATTCATCTCAGATAATTTTAATTAAATACTCATAAATTCAATATTACGAGATTGCCATTTGCCCAAAAATTATATTTTTACCCTTATAAAATTTAGGATTTTACATATAAACTTTCCACTTTATTCCTATTCAATGATATTTCAAAAAATGTCATCAAAATGAATTAATGATACTTTAAATGTCTAGAGGAGTTTTTTTTTTTTTTATAGATATAGGATTTTATTTTATGATTTTCATTTTAATTTTGAATATATATGATTTGTCACGACTCAAACCCCGGGCTGATGGTAGAAAGGAATTTTACAAGTGGAAATTCATAATTTATTTTAGAAAATTTTAGAAACTACAATTTTTCAGAAAAATGACAGCTTCAGTAAATTCCCACAGTTTGTGATCACCACTGGACATAAACTATTGATAATAGTAATAAATCATACATATGCATCACTATTGTCATCACAAGTAGGCATAATAGATAACACAGGCTAAATCCAAAGTATAAGCCTTAAATGTTTTCTGGCGACTCTGAACAATCTTGAGTCTCTCTCCGATCTTGTTAACCCTCTCAGTAGTCTCTTGTACTAGCTCTAGCCCAAGAGTAATATGCTCCTCTGCATTAGCCCAACATAAGGGTGATCTGCATGGTCTCCTATATAGTACCTCATATGGAGCCATGCCAAGACTGGTTTGGTAGCTGTTGTAATAAGCAAATTCCACCAATGACAGGTGATCATCCCAGCTTCCACCAAAATCCAGTATACATGAGCGAAGCATGTCTTCTAGAATCTTTATTGTTCTCTCAGATTAGCCATTTGTCTAAGGATGATGGGCTGTACTGAGATTCAGTTCTGTTCCCAGAGCTCTTTACAAAGCTCTCCAGAACTTTGACGTAAACCTTGGATCTCTGTCAGAAACTATGCTTAATGGTACCCCATGTAAGCGAACAATGTTGTCCACATAAAGAATACTCAGTTGTGTGAGTGAAAAGTCAATCCTGATCGGTATGAAGTGGGCGGTCTTTGTCATCCGATCAACTATCACCCAAATAGTGTCATTCTTTCTTTGAGTTCTTAGTAGACCTGTTACAAAGTCCATGGTGATTTTATCCCATTTCCACTATGGGATAGGTAAAGGCTTAAGTAGTCCAGCCGGCCTTTGGTGTTCTGCCTTGATTTGTTGACAAGTCATACACTTAGCCACAAAATTAGCTACATCTCGTTTCATGCCTTTCCACCAGTACTGCCTCTTCAGATCATGGTACATCTTAGTGCTACCAGGATGTACTATAAATTTAGACTTATGAGCCTCAGTTAGAATAGTCTCTCTAAGATAGGGGTCATTGGCTACAACTAGTCTTCCATTGAAAAGCACAAACTCTTCTCTATTGGTACTCCAACCATCTAACTGCTCACCATTCCGAAGTTGATTCCAGATTGCTCTCAGTTCTTGAACTTGCCACTGACTTTATTGTGCTATCTGGAGAAGTGATGGCGTAGCCACAATGTTGCTGATACAAGCAGTTTTCCCATTTTCACTATACTCCAAGTTATAGTCACCAATGGTAACTGAATTCTTCCAATCTTCTAGTATCAAGGAAGCAAGCATGTTATGAGACTTTCTGCTCAAGGCATCAGCTACAACGTTGGCTTTTCCAGAATGGTACTGAAGTTCGAAGTCATAGTCTTCCATATACTCAACCTATCTTCTTTATCTCAAGTTCAAGTCTCGTTGAGTAAACAGATACTTCAGACTATTATAATCAGAATAAATTTCAAACTTCACACCATATAGATAGCATCTCAAAATCTTAAGAGCAAAAATTACAGCTGCTAACTCTAAGTCATAAGTGGGATAGTTCTTCTTATGTAGCTTTAACTGGTGGGAAGCATAACCCACTACCTTGCCACTTTATATTAAAACACATCCCAATCTTGAACCAGAAGCATCGGTATACACGACATATGGTTCATTACTGTTAGGAATAGTAAGAATAGGTGCAGTTGTCAATCTCCTCTTTAATTCTATGAAAGCTACTTCACAATCATCATTCCATACAAACTTGACATTCTTTCTCATCAACTTTGTCAAAAGCATTGCGATTCTCAAGAAATTCCTAACAGAACAGCGGTAATAACCCGCTAAACCAAGAGAACTTCTTATCTCGGTTACACTTTTCAATCTCTCCCATTCTAGAATATATTCTATCTTGGAAGAGTCAACCGAATTTCCTTCATAAGATATAACATGCCCCAAGAATTTCACTTTCGTCATCCAGAAGTCACACTTGGATCTCCTGGCATAACGTTGATAGTCTCTTAAGGTCTGAAGCACAATTCCCAAGTGCTTAGCGTGTTCTTCTCGAGTTTTAGAATAGATCAAGATGTCATCGATGAAGACAACCACAAATCTATCTAAATAAGGCCTGAAAATTCTGTTTATAAGGTCCATGAACACTGCTGGAGCATTAGTCAGATCAAACGGCATAACAAGGAACTCAAAGAGTCTGCAACGAGTCTTGAATGCAATTTTCAGTATATCCTCCTCTTGAATCTTTAACTGATGATAACCGGATCTAAGATCAATTTTGGAAAAGAATCTAGATCCACCAAGTTGATCAAACAGTTCATCGATCCTCGATAAGGGATATTTGTTCTTCATCGTTTGCTGATTCTGTCATGACCCAAACCCCGGACCAGTGGCAGAAGAGGAATTTCACAAGTGAAAATTTATAATTTATCTTTAAAAATATTTTAGAAACTACAATTCTTTAGAAAAATGACAACTAGTCTAAAAAAACGACAGCGTCTATAAAAGATTATAAAAATAGTTCAAATTTTAAATTCTCACAGTTTGTGATCACCACCAGACATAGACTGTTAAAAAAAAAACATAAATATGCATTAGCATTGTCGTCACAAATAGGCAAAATAGATTATACAGGCTAAATCCAAAGTATGAGCCTTAAATGTTATTACAAGTCCAAAATGAGTTACTAAGTAGTTACCAACTACCAAACTAGAACAATCTTCCAGTCCTAGTCACTCCGCTCCGGAGTTGCCCAAGTCACATTGTACACCACCTGAGAGGGGAAAGATAATGGGGTGAGCATTTACATGCTCAGTAGGAATTCAATTACCGTTTTAGTATGAATGCAACTTTTGAAACCTGCATGGTTAGTACCTTTCCAAAAATCTAGTTATAAAACAAGTTTGCAAATGATCAAGAGTAATCACATATTCAAATTCAAAATCAAAACTAAAGTTACCATGTTGTACATATCATAAATCAACCAAGTACAAGTATATGTATGAGCTCCCATTCTCTCATCACAGTCCTATAATACCTCTTGAACAGAGGTACCCAGCATCCTGACACTACCCGGAGTTGTGTCAGCAAATCCTGTGCAGGGGCCTGGGTCTCTCACCTTGCGCTGCAGCAACTCGCCAGCGATCTAAATACCATGATGCTAAAATGGAACTCAAATGTGTGATCCTATGGTAGGTACAACATTTCGCAGAGTATGTGATAACCATGCATCAAGTATGTCAAGAAATCATGCTTAAAAACTCATTTGGTATTATTCTGGGAATTACAGAAAATTGGGTAGCATAATGGCTGTATTTTCCCAAAACCAAAATTTTAAACATGCATAAAAAAAAACCATATAACCAATCCCAGAACAATGCAATATATCCACAAGTTCATCTAATATCCATTCAAACTATTAAAATCCATGAAAATCGTTAATTTCAAGAAATAGGTCATAATGCATAATTCAAAACAAAATAAGTTGAAAACTTGGTAATTGAACCCCTACCTCGCCTGGATAGCGAGACTAAGCTATCGGCGCCCGTAGATTCTCCCGTTGATCAACAGGTCACTCGGAGGGTCATTTCGGGATCCCGTGAGCTCACATTGAGGGGTGACTTTCTGAACGAAGCGTCAAATCGTGAAACTGAGATCACCACTGAATTCAGAGCACCAAAAAATGTTGGGTTAGACATATAATTTAATTAATTTGGGCACCGGCCCGTGGCACGCAACTCGAGGCGGAATCCCGAGCCTCGCGTCTAGGATTTCGTGCTAACTGAAAACCTATTGATGTTTTATGTCAAAACTCGTCTTTTGACCTTACTTAGTCCAATTCCGAAGTCCAATTTAAGTTTCGAGGTCTCTAGTTCAAATTTGGGCTTAATTAGAAACTAATTAGAAAAGTTACAAAAATACTATTTTCTGAAAATATTCAAATAAACGCCACAAATTTCAGATTAGTTTTTCTCTGAATCCTTATATCCATTTTCCACAATTCTACCACCCATTCTCCTATCTTAAACCACATTTCTGTCCCTCAAAGTTTCATGAGCATTGAGTGAACATAACAAAATAATTGCACAAATGCCATTTTTTCGTGACGAAAATACCATAAAAAGTTTTAGGAGCTCACCGGAGCTTCTTGGCCAGAAATTTGTAGCGGTGGAGGGTCAACCCACGTAAGAGGAAGCTTGAGCTTCTATTTGGTGGCGGTTGGTGGCGGCCAAAGTGGGTAGAATGGCAAAAAACCTCCGCGAAAAACCTTGGGCTCGCGGGCTCCTCCACGTGGCTAGACGGTGCGACGACGGGCAGCTACCGACGGCAGAGCTGCGTCTGGTCGTGGGGGAGGTACGCCGGCCGGATTCCGGGCTTGGGTCGTCGCCAGTGGCCAGTGGCCAGTGGCCAGTGGCCAG